>ML789720.1:444376-456846 GCA_009831015.1 Picea engelmannii | reverse complement strand
TGTATTGTTCTCCACCTGATCGTGCGACAAGGATCGACTCCTCCTTGTCCTCTGACATCTGTCCATCTCTCGCTGATGTGACCAAGGGCTGTGACCATAGCCTTATGCATAAGGCACTTTCGTGATTTTGCATTTCGCGAGTCTGGAGATGAGGCATCTCGACTCTCCAAGTCGCGATCCCTGATACCCTGAAATGGTGTGAGATCAATGGTCCTGATTACTTCTTATCTTAACGGTTGCGATTAAATCGCGAAATCGCACATCGCGAAATCGAGGTTTTCGTTGCATTGTGTTCTTTTCCTTTTGAATTCGCGATCCCCGAAACTTCGACACAAGCTGTGATCAACGATCCAGATCTCATTCTCGATTCAATGGCTGCGATTGAATCGCGATATCGCATATCGCGAAATCGGGGTTTTCGTTGCATTGTGTTCTTTGCCTTTTGAATTCGCGATCCCCGAAACTCCGACACAGGCTGTGATCAACGGTCCAGATCTCATTCTCGATTCAATGGCTGCGATTAAATCGTGATATCGCATATCGCGAAATCGAGGTTTTCGATGTCAAGTGTTCTTGTCACTTCAAAGTCCCGATCCCCGATACAGACTAGAATTAACGGTCCAGATCAAGGCTTGATCTGACGGCTCCGATTTCATCATGATTTTGCATATTGTGATTACGCCCACTTCTCCTTGCACTTTAAAGAGCGTGCAGGTTATCCTTGATCTGGCGATGGTCGGGCTCTGCGCTCAGATCTGACGGCTGAGATCTGTCTCCCTCTTCAACGATCAAAGATTCTTCTTCAACCTTTCGCTCATTCGCTGCCTTCGATCATTCACTGCTTTCGATCATTCACCTCTCTGAACTTGTCTTTTGTTTGCCTGTCATATTCACTGTTGTACTTGCCATCAATGACAAGCATTCGCTGTCTGTTAACTGAATTTGCCAATCGCTGTCTGTTAATTGAATTTGCCAATCACTGTCCGTTAACTAAATTTGCCAACACTAATTGCATACTTAGGCAGTTTTTGGAGCACGCATTGGCGGCCTGGCGCACCGAAAACAGTCTATTGTTTTGTCCCCTACAAATAACATCTAGACTTCAGCAATATACAAATTGATAGGTGGACTTGGGCTGCTTCACTGAACATTGGACTTTTATTGTCCCGTTGCGATCTCGTATCAATTTCATAGTTAGCGATTCTTTTTGATCTGGGCCTCTGGAGCTGTCTGTGACATATAAATTGACAGGAGTCGCTACAGACTGCTTGGATGAACATTGCATTTGTATTGTTCTAGAAGATATGCAGATCCCTCATTCCATACTTGGGAACTTTTTGGATCGCGGGTTCGCGACCTGGCGGGCTAAAAATTAAGTATCTACTATTTCGTATCCTACAAATAACACCCACACTTCTGGGATATACAGATTGACAAACAGACCTGGGGACAAAATCTGTATATAAAGTATGGAATGAGATTTTATACAGCATATGTGAATCACTAATTTCATACTAATTGGCAGGTGGACTCGGGCTGCTTCATTGAACATTGGAATTTTATTGTGCCGTTGTGATCCTGTATCAATTTCATAGTTAGAGATTTTTTTTGATCGGGGGCTCTGGGGCTGGCAGGCTGGTAATTGGGCCTCTATTGTTTCGCGTTGTACAAATACATTGTTATACAACATATGCGGACCTATGGGTTGCTTGGCTGAACTTTACATTTGTATTGTTGTAGAACATATGCGGAGTCCTCATTCCATACTTGGGCACTTTTTGGATTGTGGGTTGGCGGCTTGGCGGGCTGAAAATTAAGTATCTATTGTTCCTTGTTCTACAAATAGCACCTACACTTCCGCGATATACAAATTTACACGTTGGCTTATGGACATAGCCTCTATATAAATTATGGAATGAGATTTTATATAGCATATGCAGATTCCTCATTCCATACTTAGGCAGTTTTTGGATCGTGGGTTCGCGGCCTGGCCGACCGAAAATAGTGTCTATTGTTCCGTCTCCTACAAATAACACCCAGATTTCCGCGACATACAAATTGACAGGAGGAGCTGCGGGCTGCTTGGATGAACAATGCATTTGTATTATTCTAGAACATATGCGGATCCCTGATTCCATAGATGGGCATTTTTTGGATCGCGGGTTTGTGGCCAGGCGGGCTGAAAATTAAGTATGCAGAACCCTCATTGCATACTCACAAGTGGACTCAGGTTGCTTCGTTGAACATTGGACTTTTATTGCCCCGTATCAATTCCGTATCAATTTCATAATTATCGAGTTGGTTAGAAATTGGGCCTCTATTATTCCCCGCTATACAAACACATTGTTCTAGAACATATGCGGATCCCTCATTCCATACATGAGCACTTTTTGGATCACGGATTCGTGACTTGGCGGGCTTAAAATTAAGTATCTATTGTTTCGTGTTCTACAAATAACATCTTCACTTCCACGATATACAAATTGACAAGCGGACTTGTGGACATAGTCTCTATATTAACTATGGAATGAGATTTTATACAACATATGCGGATTCCTCATTCCATACTTGGGCATTCTTTGGATCGCAGGTTGGCGGCCTGGCGGGTTGAAAATAAAGTCTCTATTGTTCCCTCTCCTACATATACCACCCAGGCTTCTGCAATATACAAATTTCCAGGAGGACTCGGGCTGGTTGCTTGAACATTGCACTTTTAGGCATTTTTTGGATGACAGGCTCGCGCCCGGGCGGGCCGAAAATAGAGTCTCCATTGTTCCCTCTGCTACAAATAGCATCCAAACTTCTGCCATATACAAATTGACAAGAGGACTCGGGCTGGTTCGCTGAACATTGCACTTTTATTGTCCCGTAACAGTTCTGTATGTATTTCATATTTAACGATTTTATTTGATAGGGGATTGTGGGGCTGGTGGGCTGAAAAATGGGCCTCTTTTGTTTGGGCTGGTAGGCTGAAAATTGGGACTTTATTGTTCTGCGTTGTACAAAAGCTACCCACAACTTTGCGATATACAAATTGACAAAGGAACCTATGGGTTGCCTGGGGCAACATTGCAGTTTCATTGTTCCTTGTCCTCTGAATAGCGTTCAAAGATCCCCCATATATAGATTGACAGATGGACTTGAGAGCTGGCGCATTAAATTATTAAAGGATGTTAAATCGCTTATTCTTAAAAGGATCAAGGAAATAAAAGATTTTTTTAAAAAAATTCTATAACCGCAAGCATAACAAGGACCAATTTGAATTTTAAGGGCCTGTTGTTCATATGATAGCACAATTGCATTCCACACACTAAATATTCGTTGATTTCAAATTATTCCAGGATATTAATCTGACTAACTTCATCGAATAAGCAAAAATGTGAAAACAATGACCAATTTGTATTTTAAGAGCCTCTTGTTTGTATGTAAGGACAGTCGCAGTTCAGACACTATATATTCGTTGATTTCAAATTATTTCAGAGCAATAGTTTGATCAAGTTCGTCGATCAAGGAAATCTGCTAAAGCAAGTGACAATACAGTTGCGTCACAGCGCCATAGAAATTACCAGGCGGATCTGCGTCCCAACTGGCTAAAAAAAAAACAATTATACTGTTCGGTGTCCTCCAAAGAACAACTAGAGTTCCAGGGTATACAAATTGACAGACAAAGCAGATAACCAAGAACCAACCATACTTTAAACAATCCACAAGCAAGTTCCTAGAAGGTTCCATAGAGAAGAACCCATTGACCTTTGCACCAAACAATTTGATATACAAAGAAAAGATGTCGCCACATTTGTTTTCTGTTGAAACAAACTTTCATCTACATGTTGAACAAATATTACAGAGAGACATGAGGTATTTTCATTTCCTCTCAAAGTCTCATATAATTTTTTTTTTCCCCTTTTCAGCCAATATGCAAAATTGCATTGTCCTCATTTAAGGTGAATTTACTTTGTATCCGAAGCTGCCGTAGCATGTACACACTGCTTGCATTTTTCTGTAGATATGTTTCATACGACAACTCTGCCAACTCAGGAAGCACATTTTGTAACAAAGGATGCCTGATCGTACAATGCACGGTTGTGTTGCCCATGGTTCGAATAACACCATTGAGGCAATGTCCTTAAATATATGGACATTTTTCACCGCATTAGAGACAATCAATTGTATCATCAGTTATCAAAGCAGAGGCAGAGGCAACATAATGGAATTTTGCACAAACAAGCTCAAAGGGGGTCGAGTACACATTGGCTGCAACTAAAAGACCTTCAACCTGGGAATGCGAGTAAAGGAATTAATACATTGAACAATATAATACACAACTACATCCCACCCTCCCCTTTAAAAAAAAAATAAAAAATTAACAGCTGCATAAATTTGTTGAAGGCTATTGATATAAGCAAAGCGAGGATGATTTTGTAAATGTATATGCACAACAATTATAGAGCTAGCTAGCGTCTCCAGATCCTTTACTGTATCTACTCACAACTCTGTTACAAACGTTGACTAAGTTGTCCGAAAGATTGTTTCTCTAGGATCCTTCTTTTTTGCTATATTTTTGAACAACGTAAGTGGAATCTGTCCTCTATGCAATTGCTGTTCCATTGATGAAAACAAATCTAAATACGTATCGAACAATTGTAGCTGCAACATGGAAAAGTGTAATATTTGTGTAACTTATTCGACATACATGTAGAAGTGAAAGTAAACAACAAAACTGAATATGAAAAGCGGTACCATTACCTTCTCGATGTCCGACTCTCCATCCTTTATATGGAGAATGTGTTGCGACCCAAATTTCCTGGCCAGTATGACAGCAACCCCAATCGTTCTCATTGGGGAAATATCATTGCTCTGTGCAAGTTGTCTAATAATTGAGTTCGGGAGGAAGCGGTATTCTGAACAAATCGAAGGAATTTTTTCCACAATGCTTGTTTCATTGACCGAAATAATTTGATCTCAATCACCATGGTCATATACTGTTTTCGACAATATATTAAAATTTGTAATGGATATCCCATTACGTGGCAATATCTTTTCTGCATGTTTTTGGACAAGTTGTGGAGGAACAACCAGTGTGACTGTAATCATGGCGTCATTGTCTGTCATATCAGTATGCATAATGGGTCTACTTTTGTTTGCCTTGTCCAAGTAGGTGGTATAGAAAACCATTATGTCCCCGACGAACACCTGTCCAGTTTGGCGGTTGTTCAAGGCCTTTATTGACAGTGCTTTGGATGTCATAACTCTAGACCTGAAGACATTTTTTGAATAGGAAAACTATAGTGATTGGTAGTGTGCTAACAGGTTCTGTGTCTTGCTCGTACTTGTTGATACTTCTTGCGAGCTGCAAACCATGTGCTGCAGATGGCATCAACATATTCGCCATGCCATAGATGAATATATAGCCCGAGAAATTTGTCTAGTAAACATAGTAAGAGCATAGCGCATGCATCTTTATCTTTGGCCTTGTTGGTCCGCCGATGTCTGGGATGATTGACTGCTCATGGCCATCTCACTAGTCCAACTTTTTCTGATGCAAGCATTTGCCGATGGACATCAGGACTAAGAAAATATATGCATTCTATATTATATGCCCGCACCCAGTTTGTATCTTTAATTTGTCGGCACACTTGGTATGCCTATTAGAATATTGTACCATAGAACCCTCTGCTGCTGCATAGAAGAATTCATTTCCCTGTCCAAGCAACTTGTTTTTTCCAAGGCAACAACGCGGAAGATGCAATCGACAGGAAGGCAAGTTAGTTTGAAAACAGACATGTAAAAAAAAAAGAAACAGGTCTATTTACCTGCCAAAGAGTCCTTCATCCTGTCCAACCATTCTGTTTGTTTAAATGCAGCAATGCAGCGCAAACACAACAGACATGCACTAGCTTAGTATGCAGGAATAAATGTATGCAACCAAGAAAACTTATCATGTAGGAAGGCACGCAACAAGCTTAACACATATCCAGACCATAAATGAAATACAAAACAACGCAATATGAAACAACAGTACGAGCATGCACCTTTCTATATCCTCTTCAACCGATGCAGTCGAGACTCTCTCCTTTTCTCCAGCTACTCTGTTTGTTTCAATTTGGGAACCCATGAAATTTAATGAACATCAATGGAAGCTGGTATTCAACGGAGAACAAGCAATATGTACATAGAGCAAAAATGACTCAACGAATAGTCTACAAAGGCAGAAACATGAACCTTTGCACTTCTCTATCCATAGTTGTAAACATGTACAATTTTTTTCCTTGGCCAAAATATATTACAAGGCACAAAATATCACGCAACTTCATGGCCGTAGCTAAATGATTTCTACTTTTCCCTGGAAGTTTATCCACATATGCCCTCTAGCCATGTTCTTTATCCTCTACACAAATTGCTGTGCACACAATACAAGTTCTCAGTTTTCTGTGGCTAATTACCCACACATGCTTCCACACATGAAAATATAATCTTGCAGAATCTTTGTTGCACATATCATATGTCTAGAAAAACACAAATTGCATCCTGCGCACACCAGTCTATGTAGAGGAGAAAGGACATGTCATGTCATATCCACACATCTGACCATACATGGTTTATAAATGTACCCTGCATACATATGATTTATTCCAACAAAAAAACAACGGGTATTGTAACTTCACATGTAATCCTCAAACAATTTTACATGCAACTATTTTCTTTCATGGCAGGACTGCAGCACCAGGAAAATCTCACAGAATAACAGATCTCGACTCCGGCAGACATGGAAAAAAAAAAACTGCATATCCACTGGTGGGTATAGGGGCTGAACACCGTAAAGCACCCCAAACAAAACAATAACAATCCAAAAAAAAAAAGAAAAAAGAAAAGCTCCAACCACCACCGTTGCACCCCAACCCTGCAAGGCGGAATCAAAGAAAAGAAACCAGCAAGGACCAAACCAGCGAGAAAGAATGAAGAGGCCGAACTGCACCCCCAGCGCCCCAAAGTGCAAACCCCAGCCAAAAAAATAGAACCAACAACTTGGGAACCAACGAACCAACAAGAACCACCGAGCCAGTGAACAACATATGTATCTCCAATGATTACGAAACTGCAACCCAAACAGAAAAGGAACCGAAAACACACAAGGAACATGCAACTACAAATAAACAAACATTCTTACTTTCAAACTACAAACTAAACAACAAACAAGGAATACAAAATGAAACCATGGCATCGAAACTTACTCCGAAACGATGAAATGTAGAAGCACAACTCGAATCACGAATGAAACAACAAGAGAAACCAGCGAACAAGAACCACTCACCGAAGCAGTAAACAATGTATGTAGCCTCAACAATTACGAGGATGAAGCATACAATGGCAGCAACCGACAAACCAACGAAGAAGAAGCAGTCACTGAACCAGTAAACAATGTATGTAGCTTCAATGGCAGAACAAGGACGAAACATACAATGGCTATTGAACTAGCGGTAGACAATCAAGTGCAAATTCACTGTAACTGTATAAAAATTTTTGAGGAAAAATGTACTCTGAGAACCGTATTGACATAAACATTTAAGACTCTCAGGTTGTCTAAGCACCTTGTGGAATGCAAACATTTAAGCTGTCAGGGGTGTTGTAGAACGTCGCGTCATGTGAACATTTACGCAGTCAGGCCTATTGACGCAACTCGGAATAAGTGTCAATACATTTCAAGAAATATACATCCGGCAAAGACACTATAAACTTTGGAATTCTCGATCACTACAAAGCTTGGATATCAAAAATTTTCAATATGTTTATTACATATCAAAACTTGCGGATATATTTAGGTAGCATAAAATGCTAATACAAACATTCGAACTAATGCTAGCATTAATCAACCTTGAAGCAAGATACAAGAAAAATATATGATTAAAACATACTGACTACGATAAAAACTTTGGATATGTTGCCATATTATATATAGTACATTGGGAATAATGGAGTCGACAATAAGACCTCCAATCTCTTATCCAATCAAATCAATACATATATGTTACTTTTTATTATATAAAAATATATGCTTTTATTTCCATAGCTCCAACAATAGGTATTGTGCAAATATTTCGGGTCAAAGGCCAAAGTAATATGCAGTCAACGATTTATCGATTGCTATAGTCCCTCTACGCCTACGACAAGGACTAATAAGAGGCCTACATTATTCATTACCAGATGTTTAGGCTTTTTTTTTTCAAACATTAAAAAGGTGAATTATAAAAACTTGTCAATATCAAAGACAAGGTAGAAGAGGTAAGTTGTGGTAGCTCCATGTCTTCTCAAGAATAATTATATCAACTTTGTGATAAGATATTTTTTTGTGATTATTGAGATTATTTAAAATGTGTTAAATAAAATAGAGAAATGAGATATTTCATTTTGTGATTATTGAGATTATTTAAAATGTATTAAATAAAATAGAGAAATGATTAGCATTCACATGTGTAATATTTATGACATCATTTTCCTTGTTCTTATAAGGAAAAAACACTACACTTTTAACTATTAACACATAGTATAAATATAAAACATGAAGTTAAATAGAATGAAAGAAACACGTAAATATATCAAGACTTTATTGATTCATTTACTATATGTAGGATTGGGAAAGTAGCAAGCTTCTAATAAGGAAAGAATGTCGAAAATACATAGCCACTCAGTTATTTCATTAAAGGAGAGGAAATTTGGAAATTTGGTTGCTCGTAAGGAACTTCAATTATCCAAAATTGGGTGGAAAGACCCCTATATAGGTTGGTACGTATTGAAAATGCACTGCTAATGAGTGAAATAAAACATGTTGCTAGTGAGATGAGACCTGCATATTACCCATCTTCTTCCTATATGGGACAAGGGATGAAATGACCTCTTGATTCGATCTAGTTAAGCACGAGTGTGCATTCTTGCCATATTTTATATGGGTGAATATGATTGACATTGTTTGGGTTAAGAGCCATAATGATTTGTTGCTCTAATTTCCATGGGATTGAGATAGTCATTGATACTTACAGGACTTAACTAAATCATGTCTATTGGTTGGTAGTGGGAGGACTCTTAGCACCCAAAGATTAGGAGCATTAGTGTAATTTAATCATTTTGTTCCTTATGATCTATTAGTAGCGAGAAATGAGTCTATATATTTGCCTAATTTCCCTAGATTTCCCCAATGAAATAATGAAAATGAAGTAAATACATTGAAGACTTGACGTGAATGGAATTGAGAAACCTGTAAACTTTTGATATCCTCCAATTTCATATTCCTAGTTCAACCATTGTGAAAGTTGCTTTGAGATACACATATTGTTGGTTGTGGAGCCTAATTATCTTCTTGATTTATATGCAAGTATGCCTAGCCCCCTTTTGCCGGGGGTTTGGGGGCAGAGCTCCCCGAGGAATTTTTTTGGGAAAATTGCCTTGTAAAATATTGTAATTTCGTAGTCAATCTGGAATGTTCATTATAAGGTCGCATATCTGATGGTAGAAGTTATGTTAGGGTTTTTTGCCCTAGAAGGAAACCCTATTTTCTGATGGAATTGTATTGTGGCTATGTATGTGAGTGAATATTGTATTCTGAGAGAGGAAACTATGAGAGAAAGAAGATGAAGTTACAACGAGTGTGTTGTAGGTTGTATCCTTTCATTTTGTTGGATAAACAAAAGGAAGGACCTGACAATTTCTCTAGTGGACGTAGTCCACATTGGGTGAGCCACGTATATCTGTGTCTCTATTGTATTTTGTTTCTTCTGTGTTTTATTTCCACATTTGTTTTATTTTATTACTTGACGATCCTATTTTTCTAACACATATAACCTTAATATATGTTTAGAAATACTTCATCATTTTCTTGATGTGACCACTTTAATTAGGTAATAATGTTAGAATGATCATACTCATATCATTAAAACATGAGCCCAAAATTTCAACTTTATTTGTAATTGGTATTATGTGGGTAGTAGTTTAGGTTGAACATTTAGCCCACTTTTGTTCTATTTCTCATCCATAACCATTTCAACTCAATTTGTGACCTACATTTCAATTAAAATAATACCAATTTAAGTATAGGTTATTAATGTAGTTAATATCATAAAAGATACATTAATGGATATATAGGTCAATATTATGGTCAAATAGTGGGTGGAAATATGTGTCATTATAAGTGTCTAACATAATGAATATAGATTAAAAATTTGATTTTCACATGACATAATTGACAATATATCATCAAGATAAATATTTCTCCAAAATTGAAATTGGTAATTTGTCATAACTTTTGGATTGCAATATAATTTGTCTTAAGTTATCATAATATTACATCTATTTAATATTAATTTGTCATAACTTTGTACATAAATGATGATTTATTGTAACTTAATGATCATTAGTCATAATTTATCATAATGTTATGCTTAAAATTTATGTCAAATTCCTATGACATTTTTCACCGAAAAGAGGGACCATGCTTAAAATTTCTATCAAATCCTTGTCATATTTGTCACCAAAAAGAGGGTCCTTGTGCTACAAGATTAGCTCACTCTCTATTTAGACGAGACACATCACGAGAATGGAACTTTTGTAGAATGGATCTTTGATAGAGAGGTTGATGTTGTTTAAATCTTATGTCACAATGGTTTATTTCAGATGGCTGAATGGAGGAATCATTACCCTCCACACCTAGGTCCAATCTTGTAAGTGGCATGTTTGGCTCGAAGTGGTTTGATAAAAAAAGGTAGGCATTCCATTTGTATTTATATGGATGTTAGGTTGAGTCGTGAGTTAATGATATATGTGACTTGTGGATTTTTGCATATATCCTAGGGTGTATTGTACCAACTAGTTGGCTTGTTCCCAAGCCTAGTCCAAGTCACTTTGTCCAATTACCAATCCCCTTAATATTTAAAACACAATATATTATAATTAATTAGGTCACATTATGATGATGGTGATGATGACATTTCATCCATTTAGACCAACATTGGTCTATTCGAGCTTAAAAAAAGGAGAGAGAGTTAATTATTTTGTTTTATGATATTGATTCTAAGCTCAAAGAGCTCACAAATAAGATTATCAAGCTAACTTTGGTTTTCATGAGTTAATACATTATAAATATCAATAGTATTACACATATTTTGAAAATTAGATTTAATCTTTATGTAAGGTTTACACGCTAAGAGAAAATGTTTTTCATTTTCTACCTTGTTGAAATTGCGAGCTTTACAAATTCATTTTTCAAAAGTGTTTTAGGTCTTGTCCACCTCCCAATTTCACTATGAAGCTCATAATACAAGAGTATATGAAAATTTTAGATATTTAAACACCTTTCAAAATTCACATATTGGTGAAGACTAGTCACTTCTCCATGTAATGCCACTTTAAACCCCTAGGAATTCACAGATCAATACATACTACTCAATGAAGAGATACTCCATGTAATGTCACATCGATTAATTGTTAATAATAAAGTGTACTCAACGTGACAATTTTATGAATTCATGACTTAAGAAGTAAATCACACACAAGGTCATTTCATTTTGAGGAAGGTTTATCTTTAACAAGTCATCCTTGCATAATGGCGTGTTTCATTTCCAAAATAATGGGAGGAAAGGTTATTTTAGGTATTTTAGATGTTGTTTAATTGTTTACAAATGTTTTTTTAGTTGAAATTTGACCATATAAATTTGTATAAAATTATTATTTTTTGTTGTTTAAAATATATTCATGAATGTAGAATTGAATGCAACATGTTGAAAAACTTTCAGAGCACTTGAATTATACATAAATAGTCATTCAAATCTACTGATCTAACAATACATCGCCGGATTTCGGGCAAATGTTCTTGAAAAATGTTACAGAAAAAAATCATTTCATAGAATGTTTAGACTATGACATTATTTTGTATCAAGGAGGGTCACATTATCTTTATTATTTTAAGCAACAAAGGTTATGATTATTTTAAGCACCAAAGGTTATGATTATTTTATGCACCAATGGTTATTTTATATCAAGGAGGGTTAACAAAAGTTTGAGTATGGAGAGGAAGTGATAAAAAAGTATAATAAAAATAAATATGATCAAAATAATAATGTGTGGGTGAAAAATGTATGTAAGTTTCTTTTAAAGAAAAGTTTATGGGAAATTAAAGAGATATTTTTTGACATTTACAAATGACATCCCTAATAAACTTGATGTCGTAAACTAATGCACTTTATTTAGAGAGATTCGAACATGCTCGTATGAAACTAGACAAATGACTAACATCATTGACAACAACCATTTGAACTAACTCCTTAAACTTTGAAAATACAAGTATGCTACGAAGATATAACACATAATATTAGCATGGAGAACATAAGCATGCAATACATGAAGGGGGGAGTGTGCATATAAAATTAACATTGAGTGCATTGATTATAAAGTATGGAAGCATGTAGAATATGGTCAAGGGGAGG
>ML789720.1:432761-444326 GCA_009831015.1 Picea engelmannii | reverse complement strand
GCTACGAAGATATAACACATAATATTAGCATGGAGAACATAAGCATGCAATACATGAAGGGGGGAGTGTGCATATAAAATTAACATTGAGTGCATTGATTATAAAGTATGGAAGCATGTAGAATATGGTCAAGGGGAGGGCATCGCGATGAATGCACAAGTGTAACAGGAATGATGTGACATGGCATTGGAACAATGTGTTAAAAAAAGTTGAAGGGAGTCATGAAGGAGAAAATGGAGTTGAACATTAAAATTGGAGTATCATATTTCAAAATGTAAATAAAAAAACAACTTATAGATTGAATTGAGTAAGTTATGGGTGCAGAAGTACGAAGAAAAATGAAGGCAAATAATGAATCATATGCATGCAAAGCAAATTAGAACATAACATGTTTGTATTATTTTATAATTGTTAACGACAATGTTCAATGAAAGAGAACGTGTGAGAGAAAGGAGAATGACTAATTAACAAGGTAGGTTGCAAAGCAACAAGTCCCTGCCCAAAAGGTAGAGGAGCTTGTTGTTTCCAGTCATTAATATCAATGAAAACATGTGTTAGGAATCATCATTTGGTTCCTGCTACAACAATAACAACTCCCGATTCCTTCAAGGAAAAAATACTTTTGGAATTTAAACATATTGGCATTCATATTTTCAATTAAATATTCAATGTTATTACCTACTATTACCGATATGTTAGTGTGATATTCTTTCTTTCTTGTCATATTTGGATTAAAATAGTATTTATTATGAGCTACAACAAATGGCCGATGGATTTGGGATTGCTCTTGGGGTGGTCTAAACAGGGATCTTTAGATGATCACAACAGTCTTGTGGACAGAATCATGCAATCAAACAAGTAGACATAGTAATATCCACAGTTGCCATTCCTTAGCATTTGGATCAGTTTAATATCATAAAGTCCATTAAATATGTTGGAATTGCAAAGACTTTAAATGTTGCTCGGACAAAAATTGAGTTCTTTTTCTTTCATTGAAACTATAAAAGTCTTTCTTTTATAGCTTTGAACCTAGATACAAGAAGATTTATGCTCTCCTAGGTATTGTAAGCCTCGCCAATTTTGGATTCGATGCTTGTACCTAAAGATCTAATATCTGAACTATACCATTATATTTATATTCAATCAAGATAGCCCAGTTAAACTAGTTTTGGACTCTAATCGATTAGAATATAGCCTACAGATAGGCCGTATAATAAATTGCGTTTAAAGAAGAAACCATATTGGAAATTCCTTTAAAAAAATTATTGATCGCGTTGAATGCCAGACAAATCAATGGTCACTTGCATGGCACATTAAAACCTGAGATTCGAACTCTAAACCTCTCACATCAAGATGCAAATAATGAGAACCATTGTTGTTATAAGCCATAGGAGGAACTTTCTGGCGGGATTGTTGAATTCCGTAGAATCAATGACAGAGGTTGCAGGTGGTGTATCTTGAGGGGAACCGTCACTAAGCGATCCAATATTGGGGTTGTATTTTGGGCACACTCCATATGTTGAGTTTGCATAAAAAACACAAGACAAGAAATGTAAGAATAATGGCCTTCCACTTCGATTCAATAGAAGAGCTTACACGGGTTTTCAGAGAGGTGGATTTTACATAGAATCCAAGTGCATTCTACAACATTGAATGTGCATTGAAATTGTATTGGATGCATTGAATGTGGACTTTAACAGAGACCATTTAAGCCTGTATCTAATATGATTTCAAAACTGCTTTTTTTTTACAGAAGCTCTCCTATTTATGGTTTGACTATGATCGAAATTCCTTCCACCCAATTTAGGGTCCAAAAATCCCTCCTGGAATTCTCAATTAGTATAGAAATTGCTTCCACCCACACAATTTATGGTAAGAGTAGAATTGAAATTCCTTCTGGAATCCTCTAGTAGAGCCTAGGCTCTACAAGAATCCCAACCAAATTAGAACGCATATTTACAGAGATGCAACTTAACCGTGTTTACATATAAGAAAAGTTATACTTTGAAAAATATCATAAGAGTTTTCCAATTATGTCAAGAAAGTGAATATCAATTACAGAACAAATCCCCTCATAAAATAGAGAATAGTTAAACCAAAGATAGAAGTCCGAGGATGGGAAAATCAATAGACATTTGTAGAGATTATTGTTTGAAATAAAACGTTATCACATGAGATTTTTAGAGAAGATTTCAACGAGCTTTTTGTATTATCCAAAACAACCCCTATGTGGTGTCCTTAGACTTTCGGTCCCAATCCTGCCAAAAATTAGTTTCTTTTCTTTCGAACCAAGAACTTGTATGCTCTACAACGTATTGTTATCCTTGCTTAAATGTCAAAGATCTAAGCTATACCATTATATTTATATTCAACTATGAAAGTATCCATTAAGATTACCAAATTGGTAAACATTAACTCATATATATTATAATTTTAAATAAAACTTTATCTTGAATATTTGGACGAGATGACCACATGCCAATCTACCTTTTGGAAAATTGATGTTGTCCATCTCTCTTTGGATGTTCATCCACCTCTCTAAATGCACATTGCATCTGTCATAGGGTTTCCATGCCCTCCTTGACGTGCCCATCCAGGTCAAGGGTTCCACTCAGTAATCGTTCTGTATTTATGTAATGTTCATGTAATCGTTCAGGTGGTCATAGTTTTGAATGTTTGTGGTCTGGTCTCCATGAAAGGTCAGTTCATTCCCGCAATACCGGCCTAAACAACAAGCTAGTGCGACATATTTCTTAAAGGGAGAGTGCACTACAACTTAAGGAAGTAGAGCTATGGCTTAAGTACGAACTACCGAAAGAGGAAGTGAGAAAGGAAGGGAAGGAGAATGGAGACCATAACAGAAGCATGCAGAATTTAGAGAGTGTACACTAATCAAATTAAAGGAAAATGAAAGATCTTTCAGATTGAATGGAAGCATACGATTTTTGAAATTAGAATAGTGTAGATTCAAATCGACGAAAGAAGGAAGGTAGAATCATTCAACATGTTCATAGGGTTAGTCGAGCGATTGCTGGCTGTCATAAAAATATGTCCGAGAATAGGGAGGGTAAGCTGTTGGAAAAGAGAATAATTTTGAAACTATCACCAGACTCCATTCTGCAAGCAAGGACGAACAAGAAAGCCAAGAACATCAAGCCTTAGAGCCATTGATGTCGCTTTGCAAGATGGGCAACTCACTGCAAAACTCGTTCTCAAAACTCTAAACCCCGAGGCTGAGGCCAAAAATGCATTAATTCTCTGCATGTCTGTCTACCCAGATGACATCCTGAGATTAAAGGTGGACGAGGATGAGGAAAAAGAGGGGAACAAAAAGCGGTTTGAGGCACCCGACGTCTTGACCGAATATCTGGAGGGTAGGCGCCTCTGGCTACAGAGAATCGAGAATGAGAAGGATGGGGTTTCCTCCATTTATCTCACCTCTAACTACGAGGCCATGCTGCAACACGATCTGTTGGAAATCTATGTGAGAAGAGGTAAGCATCAACGTATCGTCTCGTTTAATAGCAAAGGGATTTTTCATTTCGAACAACTTAGAGTATGGCCTTTAGGTCAGTGTGGGAATAGAGGCATGGACTAAGAGAGTAAGGCTTATTGACATGGACTAAGACAATGGACTAAGGCAAGAGGTTAAGAGAAGTAGTCATTATAGAAAGGGTTAAGAGAAAGGAGAGAAAGAGTCTGATTTCACTCACACTATAGAGAGGCGGATCAATTTTTGGGTTTTCCTTTATCCTCTCACACGCTTCACTATTAAGGTAAGGGACATTGCCCTTTATACTTTAAAAAGAATTAGAAACCAATGATGAGTTGGTTAGAGAATATCAAAGCAAGAGATACACACTTTTTAACACATATAAAGTTGTGTGCTGAATAGTTCTTAGAAACTACAAAAACTAAAAAAATGAGAAAAAATAAAAATAGAGCAATCAACTATGAATATAAAGAATTGGAAGTGGGGTTAATGAATCATTGTATACTTGTTAATATTGAGGTAAATTGAGTATAAAATGCCCAAAGAGCCAAACAAAAAGTCAAAAGCTCATCATTACATTATCCCATCCCTGGGTAGTTTGATTTTGTTTAGTTGTGAGTGGATGGATCTTCAAATGCACAAAAACCACTAAATCACAAGTGTCTACATCACAAGAGAAGTGAACGTTTGAAACTCCACAAAATCAACATGATATGCGTCACAAGGTTTAGTATTATACCTATTATCATTATTTTTGTCAATCATATACAACCTTACAAAGAGAGCTGGTTGAGAACAATATATGAAGGACAATTATTCATTGCACATACTTGCAAATGAAATCAGAAAGTGGTGCAATCTTCAAGTGCAAGAATCCATGAATGAATATAATTTAATCATAATTATTTTGTATTTATAAATTTGGTGTATTTTATAAATATTAAATTTTTTATTATAAATAAATATAATTATAATTATTTGTATTTATAAATTTGTTTTATTTTATATTTAATTTATATTATGTATTTAAATATAAATGATTAAGCATCCAAATGGGGTGTCAAGGAGGTGATTTGATGTACATGTCATACCACTAGTTAGTAGTTATGATAATAATTATTTGGTGGTAAAAGGAGGCACACACCACATTATATGGTTAATGTGAAGGGGGGTGACACTCATTGCTTGGTTAATGAGGTCTCCAGTTGACACACATCACTTGGATGTGACATTCATCACCCAAGTGACTTGGGTCATGAAGGTTCTATGCATCAAGACAATAGAGGCAATCAATGAAGCGAAGGGGAAGCTCGAGATAGGGTACAACATATAGATACACACTCTCCCAACCATGATGATTTTGATACATTCCAAAATCATAGCTTGCAAAGGCATGACATTGAGCTCTAGGAAATGGGGGTTTATAGCCATTTGACTTTGGACCAATATCCTCCTAATGATTGTTTCCTCTCAACATAAAATGGCCTCTCTCATCACCCTCTGTCAATGCAACAAGCATCATAACCTAACCAATTGGAGAAAGGTTAAGGTGAACTAGACGAAGGCAAAGAGAAAAGTGTTGAGACAAAAATGGACTATCTAGTACCTATTATAGTTTTAGAGTCAGAACACTTCAAGAAGGCAAATGAAATAATGAGGAAGAAATATCAGTCACTAAATAAAGGGAATGAAGTAGACCAAACATTGCCTAGGCACAAAAGTAGGGACATACCTTCCTCTCTCAAGGCCCACAATAATCATTACCATGTTTTTTCTTTTTCTCTCAAACATTACAAAGGTGAATAATAAAAACTTGTCATTCAAAGACAAGGTAGAAGAGACAAGCTCTGGTAACTTTCTTTCTTCTCATGAATAATCATATCAATTTTGCGGTAAGATATTTTTTGTGATTATTGAGATTGTTTAAAATATGTTAAATAAAACATGAATATAATTATCATTTACATGTCTAAGTATGCTTGTGACCTTCTTTGTCTCTTTCACATGGACAAAACCAGCCCCTTCTCCCTTCTAGTCTGGAGTCAAGCTTACTGCCACCTGCACTTCTCCCGAAGTTGATGCCACCCTGTACCGTCAATTAGTTGGTAGCCTCTTATACTTGACTGATACCTGTCCTGATATTTCCTTTGTTGTTGGTTTTGTTGCCCAGTATTGCAAACACCCCATGAAAGCCATTGAAAAGCAACTAAAAGGGTACTTTTCTCTGTCTGTGGTACAATTCAGTTCGGGATACATTACAGTTTAGGGGGGACTCATTTATTGGTTGGTTTCACTAATTCAAATTGGGCTGGTGACCTTGATGATCAGAAGTCTACTGCAGGTTATGTTTTTATCCTTGGTTCAATACCCATCACTTGGGCCTGTAAGAAACAACATGTTATTGCACTTTCTTCAGCAGAAGAAGAGTACCGAGAAATGGTAAATGCAAGTCAAGAAGCCTTGTGGCTTCGACATATCCTTTCTGCTAGTGTCAGAAGTCACTCCTGGATTGCTTGCAGAAGTAGAGCCCAACGCCCATCAGTTTTATGTCTCGATAGTTTTAATGGGTGATCAAATGGGTAGAGACTCGGGAAGATATCACTTTAATTCGGGAACTAAGTCTGGTATGTAAGGAACAAAGGAGGTCTTGATCTAACTTCAGTCAGTGAGTTGATTTAAAGATGAGCAGGTTGAATACTTGGTGAGAGGGGTGAGCAAACTACCTCAGGCAACATGCCTTTCAACAGTTTGTAGAAGAAAAACTCTAAATGCAAGATCCTCTTGGTTCAGGGCTTCGAGAAACTGAAAGGGGGACTTGACTGGATCCTCCAATTCCAAGTCGTTCAGTGCTAAGAAAATCATAGGGACCGTTTAGAAACAATGCAACTGTTACAGTGATCCAACCTACATCATCCTATAACAGTTACAACTCGACTGGATCCTCCAATTCCGAGCTGGTCTAACACAGTGTAAACAAAGACGTGAAAGAAACTGACATTTATAAGGCAAGAAGTCTCAAAAGTCCATGCATAACCAGAATAACAGTGCTTCATTAAAGTTTTACAACCGGGAGCCTCGCTCAACCATTGATGCTTTACAAAATACAAAGACTGAGTCTATATACTCAGAAAAATTCACCTAACAGAGGTGTGCTCAGTCATCCAAGGCGTGGTGTCCCTTCAATCAAACTCGGGCGGATATTCTTCGTCAGACGCCACCTTAACTGCGCATGGCTCCTGCAAGGGGAGTAGATGAGCCATTAAGTGCCGAGTTAGCATGTGCAGACCTCTTTGGCTAGTCAAGGACTCAACATGGCTTCTTTGGAAAAAATCGATACACAGGACCCTCTCAGGCAGACAGCTTGCCAGATCCTCCATACCTTACACTTAATGAGTGAGGAGAGGTTTCAACCACCCCCTCTCACCTTCATTTATTCCAAGCGAGAACCAAGATTGAGATCGAATCAGATGGCACCTGGAGATCGCGATGATCCCTTCTACGACTAAACTCGATGCTTTTGGCCCCTTTTGCACAGCTCTTTTTATTTCCCAAGTGACCACGGGCTATGACCCTATGTTTATTTTCAAAGGCGCTTTCGACGTTCGGGCATAGGAAGGAGCTGATCCTTGCTTATTGCAGTCACGATGAGAGAAACGCCGAGATGGCTTAATTGGGCGCCACGTATCCTTCTCGGATCCAATGATCCAGAACTCACTCGACGATACTGTGGGCCCGGGTCTTGGACGCTCTTGGCACTTCGCGTCTTGGGGATATGAAGGAGCTGCTCCTTGTGCTTCGAAGTCGCGATGGGAGAAAAGGCAAGGAGCCTAATCGCGCACTAGGTGTCCCCTTTAGATGGATGGCTGAGACTGCTCTGTAATATTGCGGGCCCAACTTTGGGCGCTTTCGACACTTTGGGGTTTGTGGCTTCGAGATGTAGAATGACATGGAACCCTCACCCTTTGAACTCCCGAATGCCGAAATGCCGACGTGACTAGATCTTACGCCACGCGTCCTTTGGATGGACAACTACTATCCTTTCCTGCATGCAATATAAGTGTTGTCCATCGCGCTAATATCGACGCAACTACGCTAACTGCGATTTCCCGTCGATCGTCGATCTGCTCCTATGGATGAATCTGGACCATCGACAATATAATTTCGCGCGCTTACTTGCTTGGAAGCCTGAAACGAGATTTTTTCGTGCTGCGCTTGGGCGCTTCTCATGCAACTTGCAGACCTGAATACTCTTGTGCCAGGACAAGAATTGTTACTAACATTACGCTCCATGGGGGATAGAGTCGTCCCTGTGATGCTCTAAGGACTCATTTTGCAGCTCCAGTGCCTTGTTGTTGGGCTATGGGGTCATTTATTTAAAACTTAAAGACGGAAAGAAAAACAATATTTATAACCGTGAAAGAGCCATGTGCAGCTCAAGAGAAAAATCTTTTTAGGAAATGCCCATTCACAGGGCCATTGAAAACTTCTTGATCCTTCAAATCCCATAACCTGTAGGTATTATTTGAGAATACTTTGGAGACTTTGAAAGGCCCGATCCACAGGGATTCGAATTTTCCGTGCTTGCCTTTATCTTGTTTAGGAGCATCCCATTTCAGTACCAGGTCCCCTATCCAGAACTCTTCCTTCTTTGCCTTCTTATCAAAAACCTGCTTGATCCTTTGCTGATGGTCCTGAATTCTGCCCATTACCCGCTCCCTGGCCTACTGGACTTCTACTAGCTGATGAATTCTTCTGATTATGTCATCAGGCTCCTCTTGATGATCCTGGAGGAATTTTGCTACAGGAATGGATAAATGAGAAGGAAAAACAACCTCTGCTCCATAGACTAATTGGAAAGGAGAGATGCCTATAGATCTCTTCGTGGTCACTCGATCGGCCCATAGAGAAAATTTCAATCTTGAATGCCAGGCCTTCTTGTTGTCTTCCAACAGTCTTTTGATGATCCTTATCAGGATTTTGTTGGAGGACTCTGCTAAACCATTGCCCTGGGGATAGTATGGGGTGGAGTGAATCGGTTTGATCTCGAATTGCTCACAGAACTTGGCTAACGACTCAGCCTTGAAAGAGGCTGCGTTATCAGTGACAATCTTACTTGGACAACCGAATCTTGTGATGAGCTCTTCCAGGAATCCAATGATTACCTTGTGGGAAGCACTCCTGGCGGGGATAGCTTCAATCCACTTGGTAAAGAAATCTATAGCAGTCAGGATCCATCTGTGCTGCCCACTGGAAGCGGGGTGAATTTCTCCAATGAAATCTAGGCCCCATTGCTGGAAAGGTCCTGAAACAACCACATGATTTAACGACAAAGACTTGACCTGTTGTTTTCCTGCAAATCTTTGACATTTGATGTAGGCTCTGACCCTTCTGCAGACGTCAGTGAATACGGTGGGCCAGTAGTATCCAGCCCTAAGGATTTTGTAGGCCGTGGTTTTCCAAAAATGGTGCCCTCCACATAGGCTGTCGTGAAATTCAACCATGATCCTGTCAGCCTCTTGCGGATCTACACATTTCAAAAGAAACCCCAGGGGGTCTTTCCAATATAAAATTTGATCGATAAGGCAGTATCTGACTGCTTTGAGCTTCAAAGCTTTTTCCTTGTTTCTTTTCAAGCCATCTGGAGGCCGCAAGTCTTGTAGAAAATATATGACATCCTTGTACCAGGGACATCGAGCCAATGGGGGCTCCTTTTTAGGATCTATTTTAGACAGCTGCTCCCGTTGAATTCCTGAATATTCGTTGATGAAACTTACCCCCAAATCTAGGCAATTTGCTTCAGCCAACAACTTGGCTAAACCTTGACCTTTGATCAATTTGGTAGGCTTTATTTCCAGGTCAAATTCCAAAATCTTGGCTATCCACTTACTCCTCCTCCCGTCTATGTCAGGCTGAATAAGAATGTCTTTAATAGCAGCTGAGGGGACATAGGCAATGATTTTTGATTGCAGGACATAGGTTCTAAAGGCCTTGAGAGCCTTGACCAGGGCATAGGCCTGCTTCTCCATAGCGTCGTACCTGACTTCGACATCCCTCAATGCTCGACTGAAATAGGCAATAGGTTGCTCTAGCCCAACCTCGTTTGTCCGTAATAAAACAACAACCACCATGTCAGGTGAGGCAAAGGAGAAAATAAGGAAATCCTTCGAGTAATCGGGACTGATAAGCACAGGGGCTTCAGTCAAAGCCTTCTTTATTTGCTCAAAGGACTTTCACGATTCAGAAGTCCACCTTACTTCATTTCCCTTCCTTAACATGGCTGTTATAAGTTTTACCTCCTCAACAAAGTTAGGAACAAACCTCCTCAGAAAATTAATCTTGCCAAGGAAAGATTGGATCTCCTTCCTGGATCTCACGATTGATAAGGCTCGTATTGCCTCAACTCTGCCAGGATCGATCCTGACTCCTTCTGCTAATACTATGTGGCCTAGTAACTTTCCCTCCTGCATGGCAAACATAGATTTCTTGGGGTTTAATGAAATGCCAAAACTCCTGCATTTCAGGAAAACCTTTCTGAGATGACAACAGTGTTCTTTATCAGATTTTGAAAATACTGTTATGTCATCCAGATAGATGACCAAAAATTTATCCTTTTCCCAAATGAAAGCTATAAACATGGCACGTTGAAACGTTGCCCCTGCATTCATCAATCCAAAAGGCATTTTGGCATACATGAATGTACCCCATGGAGTGGTAAATGCCATCTTTTCCCTGTCCTCAGGCAGAACAGAGATTTGGTTGTAGCTAGAGAAGCCATCGATCATGGACATCTTGGATGCTCATGTTGCCCTCTGCAATATATGTTCCATCTTTGGTAAGGGGTAGTTATCCTTCCGTGAGCTCCTGTTCAGGTTTCTGAAGTCTACATGGAGTCTGATTTCTCCATTCTTCTTCCTCACTGGGACCAAGTTGGCCACCCACTCTGAGTATCTCAGTGGCACGATGATCTGGGCCTATAGCAACTTCTTCACTTCCCTCTCCATAATAGGCAATAGCATAGGATTGATGTGTCTTAGCTTTTGCCTAAATGGCTTTGCCTCCCTTTTCAACAGAATTTTATGCTCAATGACAGAAGTGTTATATGTTTTGAGATCTTCATAGGTCCAGGCAAACACATCAACAAATTCCCTCAAAAGTCCAGCGTATTCAGACCTCTGCTCCTTTGTCAGACTTCTTGACAATTTGACAAACTTGGGCTCACTCTCAGTGCCAATGTTGCACTGAATAGTATCAGCGTCATCCTTCGAGATTTCCCCTTTTAATGACACATCATTTCTATCAAAAATCCTTTCCAAAGGAACCCGTCCCCTTGGAATATGGTTGCTAGGGAGCTGCACAATGTTATGCTATGCTATTTTACTCAGAAACTTACCCCCATCAAGCTCTTCTTCAGAGACAGAGTCTTGGTTGATATGCATCTTTGAAAATTCTTCAACAGTCTCCAAGAATTTCTTGATCTCGAGATCATCCTCGAATACCTTCCAATGTTTGACGTTGTCAGGTGTGGAGGGCCTGTATTTTACTTCTACATCGTATTTGAATTTGGGCAGCAATGGCACTTTGAAATTGCTTGCTGATGTAGCCAAGGAATCTGCCACTGTGTTCTTCTCTCTTGGGACGAAAGAAATGTTGAATGCTGAGAAGAAACAATCAATTAAGTCCCATACCTCATTTATGTAGCTCCTGAGTCGAGGATGCTTAGCCTGATAAGCGTTTCTGATCTGCTGGACCACCAACTCTGCATCTCCGAACACTGCTACCTCCTGAATTCCCATTTCCTTTGCGGCTCTTAATCCTAGGAGAAGAGCTTCATACTCTGCCACATTGTTGGTAGCTTCAAATTCTAATTTGTATGACAGAGATATGGTTTCCTGAGTGGGTGACACAAAAAACACCCCAGCACTAGCGCCTTCCCTGGAAAAGGCTCCATCAAAGAACATTTTCCAGACGAGGGTGATGGAGGGAGGAAATTTATGGGAAGTGGTGGGCGGCTTTCTGAGTTTCAGAGGAGGCTCGGGAGCATTAGTGAGTTGTAGTACACTAGAACCTAAATC
>ML789720.1:395568-411323 GCA_009831015.1 Picea engelmannii | reverse complement strand
GATTTTTACCTTAAAATAAATTATGGGCTAATAAAATAAGTTTAAAAAAATCACTCTAATACAAAAAATTCGTCCAATAAAAAATTAGAGGCCCCTTAATTTCGCCCATGGGCGAAATTTCGCCCCTAAAATCATCTATGGTTAGAAATCAAGCATAAATTCATCAAATCATAGATAATTCATACATTGGGACGGGAAAAGTATTCTTTTTATTACTGAAAGTGAATCAACTTACAACAAAGCTGAGACCGACCACCACTCCTTGAACCTAATCCTGGGATCCTCTTCTTCTGTCCTTCAACTGGTTTGCATTAAATCTCCTTTGGCATGAGGAAAGGCTAAAGGGTTGGGACAATGGATTACGTAAATGGGCAGAGTTTCTTCGCTATATTTTTTCCTCCTCCAAATGGTACCCCTACCCCTTCTTTTATAGGCTAGAAGGAGCTAGGGTTTTGGACGAACCCTCGGCCATGCATCGCCGGGAGTTTCAGTTAACTAACCCATAGCTTTTTGTCCTGTCGACAAATTTCCTTTTTTCGTGATTCTGAAGGTACACGCGGGCTGTAGTGGGCCTGCTAGCGTGGACACTGTAGATACACGCGGGCTGTAGTGGGCCAGCTAGTGTGGAATTTTTAAAAATGGAGTTTTTAGAAGAGTTGTTCAGTGGTTTTTGGCAAAGAAGGGATATGATCTGGCCTGATGCCAGGTAAGCATGTGTGGTGCAATTTAGGGTTATAATAGATGCCCCCTAATGTGTGAGGTCAGAAGAGTATCTGATGGCCGAAATACATTACCAATCTTTACTGATGTACCAAATGATTGAGCCCAACGATCAGGAACCAGGAGGTGCCGTCTGCAAAATAACAAATGTCTCACCGAGGCGGGCATACCCATGCTTGAGATAAAATAGAACACATGGCTACCAATCAAATACACTGTAGATCCATGTCATATAACTATATAAAGTGTAGCCGTGAACGGTACACAGCGGATCTACATCTCGAAATCAAAAAGATATACATGCAAAGTATCCATCTTCGTAGAAATGATAAGGCCTGATGGCTGGAGATGAGGGATTCAAAGATCGAGCAACAAATTCAAAATCTTCAAAACTCAGGTAGGAGTGTAATATGAGTGTACGAATGCACTACCCAGAGGTCTTCGACGGCTCGTCGGTCATGGACAAAATTGATAATCTTGATGATCAGACTGAAGGCTTCAATGATTTCGAACAAGGACTTGATTAGGTGTTCAGGATGGCCAGGTATGCAGACAAGAGACATATTGCAGAGGGGTCGACTCAGGCTTAGTGACAATCTTCCCTTGGACAACAACGCGACAAGTGATGAGACTCAGGTAGCATATATGTTAATCTTAAGTCTACGAAGTAGGAGGCAATGCAAACTCTCCATATGTTTGGAAGAATAACCAAACGGTGGAGGACACAACTCTATATAGCGAGAAAATCTTCCTAAGGTCGTACTACATCCCATAGTATGATGAACAAATAGACATATGTGCTTTATCCAAGGGTGACTCATTATGCTTCCAATAAAGAAAATACTTTTCCCATCCTCTTTTTGGGGTATATTTGATTTTTTTTTTCCTTTTGATAATTTTGGAAAAAGAATAAAGGAATATTACATTACAATGGAGGAACGAGTACTGCAAACATACAAGCTCAAGGCACAAGGACAAGACCGATGTTCTAGTAAAATGATACTTGGGGGAAATCCTCCGGTGGCCAAAGGTGTTAAGACGCAGAAGCAAACTGTCACAAGGCTGGTGGATAAGGTATGCAAATGCGGTTGATAGAACACACAATGGTAACGTCCTTTGATGTAAGTTTAACAAGCCTAGAGAAGGTAAGCTCGGTGGTTTTTCATATTTAGAGAGTTTGAAAAAACATAAAAGGAGACTCCGCCGGGGTACCTTTTTCGACAATAGTCTAGTCGGTTCGAAAAAGGGGTAAAGTAGCACCGATTAGACGTCAATTCAAAACCATTTTAACGAGTGTGACAAGGACAAGATCACTCGGCCATTTTTTCACTTTTAAGGAGTCTAAAAAAAGCTTAACTATGGACTCCATCAGGAATATTCTTCTGGACCAATTTAACAAGTGTGAAAGAATAAGGTCACTCGGTGGTCTTTTCAATTTTAGGGAGTCTGAAAAGAGCTTAACTATGGACTCCGTGGGGGTTTCTTTTTCGTAAGTTTAGTCCCTCAGGCCCGAAAAAGGGATAAAATTATACCTGAGAGTACTCTTCTAAAGAATGGAAATTCGATAGAGTATACCTTTGTTCATACAGTTGACCGTCCGGACCGAAAAATGGGTAAACTACCGCGGGACAGATGTGACTTCAAATTTCAATTTAACGAGCGTGAAAGGCCACAAGATCGCTCGGCAATCGTTTCATTTTTAGAGGGTCTGAAAAGGGCTTAAAAGGAGACCCGTTTAAGGAACTTTCTTCTGGACCAATTTAACGAGTGTGAAGAAACAAGGTCACTTGGCAATCTTTTCATCTTTAAGGAGTCTAAAAAGGGCTTAAAGAAGACTCCATAATGGTTACTTTTCTCAGTTAATCCAGACGAGATCGAAAAGCATAAATGTAGTCTCGTCGGATGTTGCTTTCGGATCTTAAAGCGAGCTTGAAAAACAATAAAGTTAGCTCATGATAGACTCTTTGTGGGTCGATGCCTGGCATCTCCTCGGGGGAGCTGTATGCTCCGACGAAAATATTGTCTATGACACCAGGGGTTTTGGAGATATTGATAGGTATCATTTCAACAATGGTTTCCATATTACTCTCAGCATAGATCTTGTGTGTAGCTAAGGGATTAGTATGACAAGACCTATCTCCAATCATAGTCATGGTGAATTCTTCTGCTTCGATTCGGCTTAACTCTGGGAGGAAATATGATCTGTGATGAAGATCTTCCCAAGGTTTGTCTGGACTAGTCATTGCTTCGATTACTGCTTCGTCAGAAGGCAAGTCTAAGTCTTACGAATCGACGTTAGTGAGAGAACCCTCAGCCCAAATAGGCTCTAGAAGCGGATCTAACTCTTGTGCAGGAGTCAGATCAGGGTTAGCTGAAGCTTGCTGGACTAAAGAGTACGCTACCTCAACGACAGACAAGGGCATGGATATGCCTGAGTGCCTTGTCTCATCCATCGTGGCTGATGGGGAAGGAAGAATCCAAGGATCCTCAAAGTAAGTCGTGCGGAACGACGAAACTTGAAAAATCTCAACCTTATGGTGATTAGATATAAATTTAACATTGTCGTGAGGAGGTGGGTAATCGAAGGTACCCATCAAGGACGGGCACAAACCGACTCCTACGTTAATGACACCTAGTTGAGGGTTATCAATCATGGGGACTGTGGATGCCCCTAAAGCTGGGTCAGGTCTGGAGAAAGACAGTTGATCAACGGTCACTATCTGACCCTCATGTGGAAACAACAAGACTCGAAAAACTGTAGCAACCACAGCTTGCATAGCATAAGTCCAACTCCGTCCCAACAAGAGGTTATAGTCGAGGGGAGCATCGACTACCTCTACTTCGACACACACGGTTTTCCCTCCTAACTGCACAGGGAAAGAAGGAACGATGCCATGTGGTCGGAAAGAACGACCGTCGAAAGCAGTGAGGAGAGTAGGTGATGGAGACAAAGAGGGCTGGCCAATGGCCTTCCAACATGCTAACGACATAATTCATGTCGAGGTGCCCTCGTCGACCATCGTGCGGAAGATATTCCGTGTAAAAGTTTTCGTGGGATGAGCCACTACTATCTGAAACGCTACGTGGTAAGGCAGACGAGGTTTTAAGTCGGTTGTATCTAACATGATGGTACCCAGATTACAAGTCTCAGTAGAGCCCAAAGCGGTTAACAAGGCTTTACTCCGAGTAGGGAAACTTTGGAGGACCTCCAAAGTAGACATCGCACAAGGGGTTTGTGATAAATCCTCCACCACAGAGTAATTTTGGGCGGCCCTTGCGTTTGGGTTGTGAGAAGCTTTTTTAAATGCACCCTTTGGAATGCGTGTCATTGTTTCTCCCAACGTCTTCTCGATCTGTAGAGGAAGAGATGGGAGATCAACTTCTTTACCCTTCTCAGAAGCGCTTGGTTTACTATAGTCGTGTGCTCTAGTCCTTATGAAAGCATCACCCCTAACCATGTATACATTCGCGGATGAGGGATTGTTTGGAGGAGGGCAGGTTTCTTGGCTGCCCCCTTCTGTACTTGTAGAGGTTTGAGTTAAATTTTTTCCATGTTGAAAAGGATTAGTCAACACTGCCTGTTGTTGCTGTGTGACAAAGTTTTGGGCCTCTGCAAGTCGAAGTGGTCTTCCGCACACAAGTTGCACGGATACCTCGCCTTCCATTTTTCTGTGGTGTCCCCGCCATCATTATCAGTGGGTTTTTTATCCCCCTTACCCTTCTTTCGTTGTTTTTTCTTCCCTTCAGGCTGCTGGGTGGCCTTTGGGTTAGTCGACTGCACAGAGTGTACTTCCGATGTTTGGGTAGGGGGAGCAGCCGAAGCAGTAGTCTGGCTGGCCGCTGTGTGTTGTAGAGATAATTGTTGCAACTGTTTTGTCAATTGCTCAACAGGCTTGGTTTGTGCTGAACCAACAATACCATTGGCATGTGGTCCAACTCTCTGTCTAGTTTTATCCAGTATCAAATGTGGTGCATCTGGAAAGATGTTGTATAATAAACCAGACTGAGAATAGATGAGATCAAACTATTGAGCCCTCATGATGGCATCTTCTTCGAAGAAAACTCCGGAAGTCACGACGTCTTTGGATAATTGTGGGACCAAATACTTAAGGAACCACTCAAGCAGGAATGCTGGTGGGACTGGTACTTTGATTAGACTCTTCTGGCGTCTCCACTCTCGGATATGATCAGAGATATGGTCCACTGTTGTCTGTTCGAAATTGGCGAGCAACTCCGTGCCAGCGTCGTATCTCACAGGTAACTGGAAATGGTTAAGGAAGGCCATCGCCAGTTCGCCAAAAGAAGAGTATATTGAGCGATTGAGCTCGATGTACCATTTCGCGGCACTCCCGATAAGAGTACGTTGAAACAATCACAAATGTACAGAGTCATCTTTCAATGAGTTAGATGAACACCAAAGATGGAAGGTAGTCACATGATCACCTGGATCCTCATTAGGCTTGGCCTCAAACTTTGGAATGTCCGAAGGCAACTTCGTTGGCATAGGAGGCCAACGCGGATCGTGACAAATAGGATCATTTAACAACCTTGTCAAATCTGGCAAGTGTAACGTCGCCAAGAATGGTAGTTTGGGTTGTTGCTGATAACCTGGGAAAAAGAGTCCTGGAGTTTGACTGGCACCAGGTTGCCAGGAAAAGTTTAGCTGCTGGCCCGGATTCTAGTAGAAACCATGGCCCTGACCAGTGTAAGGATTTTGCATCTATGGAGACATCATCGACTGATTTCCCATAAAGGACATAGGGTGTTGGGAATGCATCGTGTTCGAAGGAATTTGGGAAGGATTACCCCATGCCGGTCCTGATGGGAGAGGCATAGTAGTATGTCCAGAGGTCCATTGATTGTGGAAAGAATTACCCCAGAATGACATTCTAGAGGAGGGAATGGATCCTTGTCCTGAGTTCCAAGGTTCTTCTATATGTGCCCCCTGCGCAGGAATAGTACCCTGCGCAGGAGTAGGCTGTCCAAAAATGGGATTGCCCCCAGACAGGAAAGTGGTGGATGAGAAAGTGTTGTTAACAAATGTCCCATTCCAAGAGAACGGTGTCGAACCTACCGGCATACTGTGCGTAGGTGTTCCTTGACTCCCTGCTCCAAATAAACTAGTGTGTGTAGGCTGCCCGACGAACTGCTGATGCGGACCACCAAGCAAAGGGGATGAAGGAGGGATATGACCTCCTGCGTAAGAAAAAGTGTTAAAAGGGACATGAGTGCCCCCAAGTTGACCTTGCAGAGGAGCGTTAGAGCTCCCTGCCCCCAGACCCAAAGTCTGTAAAGTGGAGTAGGTGAGTGCAGGACTTGTACCCGAACTAGGCATACCGTATGAGAACGGAGGGCCTATCGCACTAGGTGTGAAGGGGGTTGTGGCCGCTGCCATCGATGGGTTCGGTCCACTATGCAACGTAGTTGCGACCGAGACCATAGTGGCTCAGACCAACGACGGTAAGTTAGGAGATGATTCTCCTGTGGTAGCAACTGTGGTGGGAATTGAAGAATTCCCAGAAGAAGTAACAACGTTTGTTTCCATAGCTGTGTGAGGCACTGTTTGGCGTTCATGAAATTGGATTGGGACAATAAATGGTGTCCAGATATCAGTGGTTGGGGTTTCAACCGAGCCAATATTGGTGGTTGATTCCTCCGGGAGTTGTTCGGGCACAAAGGTTTGTAACTCGGTCGCTTCAAAAGACCCTTGTTGGTCTAGCTTCCGCCTTAATGGTGGCGGGGGTGGCTCTAGTGTAACCGACGATAGGCCAAGAAGCCTTCGTGACCGGCGGAGCTCAAGATCCTCCACTGTGTGAGAAGATCCAAGAGACACTAAGGTATTCTAAATGTTCAAAAGTAACACACACTAAAAATAAGCCCCTAAGAGATAAGACAAGCAATCACTAAACTATTTGGAAAAACAGTTACAACAACCAACACTAGAGCAACTTACCGGTGCAAGTGCAACTCGAACACGGAAGCACCCTCCGAGTATACTCTTCAAAGCGTGGCTCGATGTCTGTCTTAGGTACCGTGGTATACCCCTGCAGTCACCTGTGTATGTCCCTAAAAAGATTGGCAACTAGGTTGCCAGCACGCGAACAGTCACCAGGCGGGTACAGTCGAAAGTCGGGTAGACTACAATGAGCTGGGTATCAAGCCCGAAACATGTCAAGAGTATCGAGAGAAAATGGTCCGGAAGACAACTGAGGACCTCGAACGGATTTGAGACCCACGAATCCCCATGGAAAATGCAAACGACGGAATCCCAAAACAAGCCCTCTATATGTGTTCTCCACTACGATTGGTCCGACTTTGGAGGGGTTATCTCCGCTACCTTTTCGCACGCGACCTCGTGTTTATCCCCTGTGTTAGAGGGGAGTCCCGGATAACTTCCACAAAACTGGACTTAGACACTCCCTACCTCATACTCTAATGTTTGGTTTTGAATGGCGTTGAGGAGTTTCCTCTCCAACCTAATTCAAGGCCCTAGTCCTGAACTAGTTTGTGAACCCTACAAACATAAAAGTCTAGTAGATTTTAAGATTAGCGTTGCTTTTATGGATTTTTCTTACGTCAAGGGGTATGAGGGTGAAACTGATGATGTGTAAAGATGAAAGAAAAAATGAATGAAAAAAGCTGGAAACAAAAGACTTTTACTAAATGCAAAATTTCAACAACTTTTCACAAAGAAAGATTTCTTTTTGTTTTTTATTTTTTCTAAGATTTTATACAACAAACTCAAAGGGATTTCGCTCGATTATGAGCTACTTATGTTCTAAGTGCACTTCAAAAAACTTGCGAAATAAAAGACTTCTCCCTAGCTAATGATGCAGAAACACACTCTTCAACCAAAGAAGAAAATGAAAAGAGATTTTTTTTTATTTAAGTGCTAGTAAAGAAAAAATGGGAAAATACCAACAAGCAAAAAACCAAGAAAAACAAATTCTGGCTTAAAGCGCAGATCACAAAGAATCAAAGTAAAGAATCACACAATGGCAATAAAAAAACAAAGACTCTCACGCTTGTCTAAAAACCGTAAATTTTTTATTTTTTTATTTTTTGTCAACTATTAACAGAGAAAAAATAGGCTAAGGGTAAGATGGCCTAACCTACTGACTATTCAAACCTAGACTCAAACACCTGAGAGCACGCGACTGTCACTAAAACAACACGCGTACAAACACGTGCTGGACAGAGACAGAAAGCATGTACACGCGGGTTGACCTTGTACATGCCACGTGTATATCTAAATTCTAAGAAAAAATGAGAGAACATGCAGTCCAGACCAGGAAGAGGCCTCTGATATTGATAACCAGGGTCCCTTGAAGGCTTGGATGCTCTTTCTAATAGAAAAGACAAATAATGCAAGGAATAATAAGGTGAAAAAAAGCAATCTGAGATAGGACTGTGAACTAGCAAGACTAAGACAGGATTCCAGAAAACCCCCTGAGAATGTATAATTCTGACAGGGAAGAGGAGGACTGCCTCTAAGGTCTTCTGAATTCCTACACGCTACTGTTATCTCTACAGCTAGCGTTCACATGCGGGTTGTAAGAGGATAGGGCGCGGGTACACGCATGCAGGCCTTCTGTAGGCCACGTGTACCTCTGTGTGTCCCGAAAACTACAGTCAAGCAAAAGTCAGGGAAAGCTGGTATGGAGAACCAGACTCCCTGCTAGCTCAGACTTTACAGAAAAAGACAGGCAAAGAAAAACAAAAAACCTAATCTTCGAACTACCCAAAAACTTAAATAAATCCAGGAACCCTAAAGAGTATTCTCCCCAGTACAGTTGCCAATTCTGTTGTTGGGAAAAACACCCTACGGACTAGCAAACTAGGGTCAGACTTGCATGCAGATTTTGACCGAAAAGAAACTACTTTTTAACCTACAACCTGAGATTTAAACCCCTCTTTCACAGTAAATGCATGGAAAAGGACCACCAACCTTATTACTGGCATTCGATGTAGATCCTCCGTTGCGCTTTGATCACTTGCTTGCGCTGCTCCTTCCACAGATGACTTGCACTCAAGACAAACAACAACTATGCATGCATGCTACTTCTATACTCAAGGGTTAGAAATCAAGCATAAATTCATCAAATCATAGATAATTCATACATTGGGACGGGAAAAGTATTCTTTTTATTACTGAAAGTGAATCAACTTACAACAAAGCTGAGACTGACCACCGCTCCTTGAACTTGATCTTGGGCTCCTCTTCTTCTGTCCTTCAACTGCTTTGTGTTAAATCTCCTTTGGCATGAGGAAAGGCTAAAGGGTTGGGACAATGGATTATGTAAATGGACAGAGTTTCTAAGCTATATTTTTTCCTCCTCCAAATGGTACCCCTACCCCTTCTTTTATAGTCTAGAAGGAGCTAGGGTTTTGGACGAACCCTCGGCCATGCATGGCTGAGAGTTTCAGTTAATTGACCCATAGCTTTTTGTCATGTCGGAAACTTTCCTTTTTTTGTGATTCTAAAGATATACGCGGGCTGTAGTTGGCCTGCTAGCGTGGACACTATAGATACACACGGGTTGTACTGGGCCAGATAGCGTGGACTTTTTAAAAATAGATTTTTTAGAAGAGTTGTTTAGTATTTTTTAGCAAAGAAGGGATATGAGTTGGCCTGATGCCAGGTAAGCATGTGTGGTGCAATTTAGGGTTATAACACTAGGGAACACGAAAATAGGCAAGTGGGACCACACATAAAATGGGTTATGGGTGAAGTGTATCACAACGATCAAGGCGACTAGGTGAATCCAATGGGATAAAGCCCAAATAAATATGTTTGAAGGAGGTTGGGTCCACAAAAAAAAATTGCTGAAAAATGACAGGTATGACTGCGATCAAGGCGAAGAGAGAAAATCAACAGAATAGGTATCAAATAATAGTTATACTTCGATCTAAAGAATACTGCAGTGATGAAATGTCCAAATTCTTAACATGAAGAAATGTGTTGTAATTTCGCAACTCGAATGCAAGAGACACAGTTGCGCCGCAATAAATCTTATATGTTATGTTTTCATTTCCATCCCAAGGGTTCTATAGACAAGGGTTTTCCCTGTACTATAACTCTCTGATATACGTGTGGGGTCCAATAGTAGTACTCGTCTCAATATCTCAGGGCACCAACTAAGGAGGCTAGACCGTACCCTTAGCCGTACTACCCGACTACCCGGCTACTAGAGAGTATCCTCCCGAGTGCTGTTCTTGGTGACACTATAGTAGTCAGGCGACCAATCAATTTATCTACGGAGGGATTTAGGAGATCTAGGCTGATCCGTATACAAGGGCTGTCTGATGCGCTACCACTTGAAGGGGTACCAACATGGGTTACAAGAGTGGCCAACAGATGTGTGCTTAAGCACCACTTGTATTTCCTACGTGTATGAATCCTCGACCGTGGGTTTATGCGCGTAACGACAAATATCTGTAGCTTAAAGACACTAGAATACGTCTCTACCCTGAAAAAAATTAACCCACAATTTTCTGCCGAGGAAGGTGCTATGATACCACTTGTAATATTCTAGATATAAAAAGTATGCAGAATAGAAATAAAGAGCTAGAAATGGCAGATGAACAACAATATAAATAGAACAACACCACGATAATACCAAAATGATAACAAAATAACACCAGAAATAACACTTTGATTACTGATAGAAATGTTCACTTGCCTCTTCGAGGGGGCAACCTCCAACATAGTAGAGCTCTATTACAATAATATCCAAGACAAAAGTTCTCTACGTTCGACTCCTATTTATACTAAATATGTCTATCAAAATAACCATCTAGAGGAAGATCCTTCTAGAAGCAGAAGCTTCTATTAGGTCTTCTTACATTAGACTTATTCTTCCTTATTGCTAGGCCTTATTAATATTGACCTTTATTACATGGAAATATATTATTCTACCTACATGAGGGGTTAGGTCCCTAACACCATTTATCCTTGGCTTAACACCCGATTGGTCCATGATCTCTATTTAAAGAGCATGGAGGGTCATTTTCGGATGATCGATTGTGAGAAACTCTCTTGTAAAATCTCTCTGTAATCTTTTTCTTTTGTATTAATAAACTGCTCCAAGTGGCCGTGTTGGCTGGGGCTGTGGATGTTTCCTTGTAGGGGTTTCACCACGTCAAAACATCGGTGTGTTGATCTTTAATCTGGTTGTGTGAGTGGTTACTAAAGGTGTTCATCCTCTGTTGGAATACCTGTGTTGTCGAACACCTATCGCGACATGGTATATAGCAATCAATATGCTGTTGACGACATATCAACCCATCCGTTGACTAAAAATTTAAGAGGGTTTTCAAAGGTAATACATTACAAATAGATTTTTTTGATTTTTTTCAATTATTTGAAAATATTTTGTGACGATATGATTGGTTATGAAAATGAACCCGTTATTTCCCAAGGGGCGATGGGTCATAAATGCAAATGCACAAGGTCATCAATGCAAATGCATAAGGTCATAAATGCAAATATTAACTAATCTGGGTGGGTGGGTTATTTAGTAGAGAGAGAAAACTAATAGATACGTGGTGGTCTGTTGTTTTCAATGTATTCCAAAATCTTGTTGGAGAGATTTATGGTGTAGTGTTGTTACTAGGAATTATAGTGTTGATATTGTTAATCTGGTTCTCGTCATATGTCTTCGAACTCTCACGCCACAGAGCTCCGCTAACTAATGTAGTATAGGGCGGGGCTAGCAGTACTCGTGGCACCACCCCTCAAGATGGCATTGTAACTAAATAGATGAGCCAACATTGGATTCATCTTTCCCTAGGATATATACTCAGAGAAATCTTGCCAATCGTTGAAATTTGGAGATTCAGATCAAGAAGCGGAGGACATGAAGAGTTGTTTGATTTGCATGAGCGATTAAAAGGAGTCCGAGGTTGTGAGAGTGATACCTGATTGTGATCATAAGTTCCATGCATTTTGTTCGATCAATGGCTTCGACGCCATGCCACATACCCCATCTGCCAAATTTCCCCTATGAAGCTCCCCGCTCCTCTCCCACAGCAAGCCCCAACTCGTACTCCTACTTATAGTACAATTCCTAGTGTCACGCTTCAACTTTAAGACATCCTCTATTCTCAAATATGAGGTTCTAATATTTGAATTCGTCATTAAGCTCCAAAAAACACATCATTTATATGAGCTCAATGAGCTACAAAGCTTAAATTTGTAGAAAATTGTATGATATTAATCTTAGGGGTTGTTAATGGAAAATATCTTTTGAATCTTACATGTTCTATGAATGAAACAAGCTAGTAAAAACTTCTTGCTTCTTCCATCAAAGGGATTTCTCAAATTGGGAGCATGAGCAGAGGTTGCTAAGACATAAAATGTTGCATTCTGGAGTATCCATACGACAAAAAATAGTATGTAAATCTACTCGGGATCTCTGTGTACTACTAGGAAAGTGTAAGGCCATTTCCAACGAATTTATTCAAGCCACTGTAAAATGATATGTTGATCCAATTAATTTTTTTCGATTTGGCTTAGTCTTCTATCCCTTGTATTCAAGAATTTTCTTAATTTTGAAACCTATAATTAAAAATGCAAGCACTCATCAATTCTTTATTTTTTTCATTTTTCTATCTGGTGGAATCGACAATTGGGCCGGTCTCGTACTCGTGTGACACGAGGTCAATTCCGACCGCTACCACTATAAACTCTAGGTGCCATACGTATGCCCCTTCCGCAGGCATGGGTAATTCGGGGGGATTTGAACTCCGAACCTCACCGAACATAACATTTCATATCAAGACATATGCCAATTGAGCTGCCCCCCGAGGGCCATAACACTCATCAAATTTTAACAGACAATGAAATCTATGTAAATTATATGGACGACCCTACCAGCTTCCAAGATTCGTATTATTCCTGGTATAGAACCTGGTTTTACTCATTAACTATCCTAAATTTCGAGAATGGTTGTTTTATGATATAGATAGTTATGCAATTTTCTACTGTGTATTGTTGTGTTTTCTATCAAATTTTGTTTACGTCCTTTTAAAATTTTGTATTGTGTATGCTTTACTTTGGAGCTTTATAACAAAGCTTTTTTTTTAAAGGCCAAAATCAATGGAAAAATGAGCACTTCTCTCAAACCCTTTCTTTTATAAACTTACTTTTAGGGGTACAAGGAGTGACGATATCTACATACGAGCACTCATCCCTTTTGGCATTGGTAGGTGTTATCTCAAACTTTTTATTATACATGTTGCGACATGGTATATAGCAATTTATATGCGTTGACGACATACTAACCCATCTCTTGATAAAAAAATTACGAGGTTTTCCAAAGGTAATACATTACAAATATATTTTTTTGATTTATTTTTTTAATTATTTGAAAATATTTTACTGCGATCTGATTGGTTATGAAAATGAACCCGTTATTTCCCAAGGGGTGGCGGGTCATAAATGCAAATGCGTGCAGATCTAGATGGGTGGGTTATTGGGTGGAGAGAGAAAACTAACATATACATGCCGATCTGTTGTTTTCAATGTATTTAATTCTACCAAGAATTAATAACCGAGAGGGCCAGTCTTAAAATTTCTATTTTACAATCACAAGGTTGCGCACTGAACTTTTGATAAGAAACAATAAATTTTAAACAAAAATTGCCATGAATTAGTTGCGATGAAGAGACAAAAAGGGCAAGTTCATGAAAACCCTCTTAAGTTGGGACACACTTCGATTCAATTTACATTCAATTAGATTTCCCACGAGCTTTGCCAATGGAAATAGACTTGATCTGGCCACCTCCCAGAGTTCAACGACGTTTTTAGGTAATGACTTACATCATTTCCTTTGACATACAATCAAGCTTTCTTCAATTCATTTATTCAACAAAAGAGAACACATATTTGGTTTATTCAACGAATAATTGCACCAACTGCTTGGACCGATCTAACAAGCCTGCCTCAAGCGTTGTTGGCCCTCGACTCACAGAGGCAACAAGAGCTGAGCGTAAGCATAAGACATATTTATTACAGAAGGTATGTTGATAAGCAAGTCTTGTTTTTAGATTAATATTAATAGGTTATATATTTAATTTTATACTATTTATTAGGGTATAAATGATTAAGAATTTGGATGGGATGCTAAGGAGGTGATTTGATGTTCATGCCATACCACCAGTTAGCAGTTATGGAAATAATTACTTGGTGATAGAAGGAGGCACATACCACACATATATGGTTAATGTGGAGGGGATGACACTCATCACTTAGTTAACGAGGGCTCCAATCAACACACTTCACTTGGATGTGACATTCATCACCTGAGCAACCTGGTTCATGAGGGTTCTAGACATTAGGGCAATAGACGCAATCAATGAAGGGAATGGGAAGCTCTAGATAGGGTACAACACCTAGACAAGAACTCACCTAGCCACGATGATGCTGATACATTTAAAAATCATAGCTTGCAAAGACATGGAATTGAGCTCAAGTATATGGGGGTTTATAGCCGTTAGAATCCAGACCAACTCCTCCTAATTATTTCTCCCACACATCATAAAATGGCCTCTCCCATCACCCTCTGTTGATCCAACAAACATCAAAACATAACTAATTGGAGAAAGGTTGAGGAGAACTAGATGGAGGCTAAGAGAGAAAGTGTCGAGGCAAAAATGGACTATCTAGTACCTATTTTATTTTAAGAGTCAGAACACTTCCATAAGGAAAATGAAATAATGAGGAATCAATACTAGTCACAAGAGAAAGAGAATGAAGCAAACCCAACACTGCCCAAGCACAAAAGTAGGGTCAAACCTCCCCCTCTCAAGGCCCACCATGAAACCAAACCCATACAAACTCAAACTAGAAGAAGGAATATCATGGCTTAGTGTATTTCATATGGTTTCAAGGGTTGGCATAAGGCCACCGCAATGCACAACATTAACAAATTGGAGGAGAAGGTTCGAGGATGTAGAGTTCTCACCAATAGCAAGTAAATAGATAAGGACTTGGCCCACATCATACTAAACACTATATTTTCAATAAGAAGGACCACTAGGCACTCCTTGACCCTAGATCTATATTGGCACAACACATAATTGATTTCCTATTGCATGGATTCAATCTTAGAGAGAAGCAACTCCCTACTAAAAAATCAAGGAAGAGTTACCACGACTCAATGATAAATATTATTTCTTGCTACAAGCTCTCCAAGGTTTGGAATGGGCTCCACAATATGAAAAGGGGGAGAAGAGGAATACCACTAGGTCGATGAGGACTCCTGATACCCCATCTTCCTAGTTGAAGAGGATGAATAGCATGAAGAAGCTCACGTTCAACTCTATCTCTATGATTCCAACTTTATATGTCTTATTTCATAAGTTTTAATGGTCAATGGCCAATCTTTTTCAAAACTTTTTTCTTTTTTCTTTTGATAGGATGTAAGGGCTAGAGGCTAGGATTATATTGCTTTCCTTTGTTTATGTTAAGTTATGGAAGCGAGAGGCCAAGCCATATACAAATTGTATCAATTTTTGTTTAGGACAATACTCATTTCAATGGCTTGACAAACTACCACAGAGAATTTAGGTAGAGGTTCCCCAACTTAATTCTCTACTAGCATGTAAATACTTTGCTACATGTTATATATAATTGATGACTACCCACTTATTTATAAAAACATATAGGCGATTAATTATATATTTTATATATTAATAGTTAGATATTGGCTTGGCTTCTTTACAATTTTCAAAGATAAACATCCTTCCTTTGAATCTTCTAGAATGTTAAAAGCTTATTTTTTCTCCTTTTTTTATTCATGTTCAATGAATTAACTAATGTGAGTTTGATTGAGGTTCCAGTGATGCTAACTAGCTTACTTATTTTGAACAAGTCAATGGGACTCATTTGTTTTCATGGTTTGGATTATCTAATTTATGTCACCTCTTTAATTCTTTAAAGTGTTCTCAAACATGATAACCAATGAAGAAGGGGGTGGTTTATTTGACATGATTGAAACTATGTTCATGTCACATCCCTCTTAGGGTTAAAC
>ML789720.1:321887-386390 GCA_009831015.1 Picea engelmannii | reverse complement strand
CAATTGTTCAAGATGATATTGACGATACTATCCTCGAGATGCCACCGATGATGCAGACCTCTCTCGCCTGATGCTGATGAAGAATACCCTTCTTGTTAAGAGGGAGTGTTGAAATAATGTAACTGCGAAGAGAATTCTTATTATTGGATTAAATCCACATTGTGGATTAATCATTATTATTATTTTGTTATTGGATTAAATCCCCATTGTGGATTAATTAGGTCATTATTATTATTATTGTTATTAGATTAATCCCCATTGAGGATTAATCAAGTCAGTAATTGTATAAGGACCAAATCCCCTTTTGCGGATTGGTCATCCGACAATTACAAAGTGCAGAATAAGAAGTCGGCCCCAGCAGTTATAATGAAAGGGCCAGAATTAATTAAAGGTGGGTTTACCCACCCAGAGTGAGAGATCGGCCCTACCAGATGGTGACTCTTCACACGTGCCATATTGATATAAATAAGAGGCTAGTGCCTCACTTCTTAGATACACTTCACTTGCTCATTCTCTTATGAGGCAAGCTACAATTTCAAGTTGGAGAGAGGAGAAGAAGGGTGGCGCATCTCTAGAGGAGGACTTTTCTGTATTGGTTTGAGTTATCTCTTGAACATTGTATAAGCTATTTATGACAATGAAGTTTTGCTGGGTTTTCTTCCCCTAGAGGGTTTCCTAGGATAAATGCTGTGTCTCTTGTGGATGTGTATTTCTCAGTGATCTTGTTCTTATTATGCTCTTATCGAATGAAATGCAAAGAACTATAATAATGGCATAAACATTAACACTTTGTACATAAATTATGATTTATTGCAACTTTATGATTATTAGTCATAATTTATCATAATGTTATGCTTAAAATTTATGTCAAATTCCTATCACTTTTGTCACCAAAAAGAGGGTCCTTATGCTTAAAATTTCTATCAAATCCTTGTCATATTTGTCACCAAAAAGAGGGTCCTTGTGCTACAAGATTAGCTCACTCCCTATTTAGATGAGACACATCATGAGAATGGAACTTTTGTAGAATGGATCTTTGATAGAGAGGTTGATGTTGTTTAAATCTTATGTCACAATGGTTTATTTCAAATTGTTGAATGGATGAATTATTACCCTCCACACCTAGGTCCAATCTCGTAAGTGGCATGTTTGGCCTGAAGTGGTTTGATAAAAAAGGTAGACACTCCATTTGTATTTCTAGGGATGTCTCGTCCTAGGTTGAGTCATGAGTTAATGATATATGTGACTTGTGGATTTTTTCATATATCTTAGGGTGTATTGTACCAACTAGTTGGCTTGTTCCCAAGCCTAGTCCAAGTCACTTTGTCCAATTACCGATCCCCTTAATATTTAAAACACAATATATTATAATGAATGAGGTCACATTATGATGATGGAGATGATGACATTTCATCCATTTAGACCAACATTGGTCTATTAGAGCTTAAAAAAAGGAGAGAGAGTTAATTATTTTGTTTTATGATATTGATTCTAAGCTCAAAGAGCTCACAAATAAGATTATGAAGCTAACTTTGGTTTTCATGAGTTAATACATTATAAATATCAATAGTATTACAAATATTTTGAAAATTAGATTTAATATTTATGTAAGGTGTACACGCTAAGAGAAAATGTTTTTCATTTTCTACCTTGTTGAATTTGCGAGCTTTACAAATTCACTCGAAGGTGTTTTAGGTCTTGTCCATCTCCCAATTTCACTATGAAGCTCATAATACAAGGGTATATGAAAATTTTAGATAAAAGTGTGGGTGGCACGTGACAAGTAAGTGCAATAAAAAAACCTTTGAAACGAAAATGGTGAGTGAAATAGAACATGTATGTACGAAGATAAGTAGATAGATATTTTTTATTAAACCATTTACAAGATCTAATGGTCATATGGGATAACAAACTTTACATTTTGTGTGCCATTTTCCAAGAAAATGTGATAATTAGAGATACTGATATAATCTTCGAAATTGAATCATAAACTTTCTTTATTTTATGAGAATTATTTTACTTAGATAAAACTATTTCTTTTTTATAAATAAAATGAAAAAATGGTATGGAAATTAACCTTTATATATATATATATATATATATATATATATATATATATATATATATATATATATATATATATATATATATATATATATATATATATATATATATATATATATATATATATATATATATATAAGTCGAGTAGAGTGTCTATTACTATAGGACATTGTGCTCCATCAACATTACCGTTAGCATGCATTAACACACTTTAATAAAAGTTGAATTTCAACTTATAAAAACAAACAATTTATTGAAAAAACCCCTGATTTGAGTGCCCGTTCAAGCCCACGTGCCGAGCACTGATCCAAATCAACAAATCTCATTCAAGCCCATGTGTCGAGCACTGATCCAAACCAACCAACACATGGAATCCCAACAACTTACCCTCATGTCGAGCTCCAACAACATTAATGAGGCCATCAATTGGCCAACTTCCACCTTAATGTGGACAAGCACTAATAAGGTCGATGGCATAACTAAGAAGAAGTGCAAAAATATTGATATGTGTGAGAGAAGTCTCCCAAACAACCTTGGCATCAGTCGTGCACGAAACCTAAAGATGATGAGGGCTCCTATAACTTTGAAATGGCCACATTAGATTGATCATAGGTGTGCAAGCAGATCCCTGCATTTAATCTGGATTTACAAGGCTTGTACGCATCATTGTAGCCATTACCGCCATAGGAAAGCTCCCTCCTCATCCATTATTGCAATGTTGAAGCGAGTAATTCTCATTTCTCTCTTGAAGTGAGCAATCTTGTAGAGAAAGGGAGAAGCTAGAGTTTGTTCCAAGAATCAAATAGGTAACCAGACCCAGGATAAAAGTGCTCCACCCCTGGAGCAAGAGCGCTTGTAGCTCTCAGGTTAGGCGACATTCATCTATCAAGTGAGCTAGTATGACCTCGAGGGAGACCAAATTTAGAAGTCGTCGCCCCTGACCAAACCTCCCTCTCTCAAGGTCACATCAAGATGTAGTCAGAGTGACATAATCATATCAAGCTCAAACCCCTCCAACGACTAGAGAAGTAGTGGAAGCTCTTGAAGAAGATGTCCGTCACATTTGACAACGCATTTCAAACAATGAAGTTGATTCATAAATGATAGCTCAGATACCAAACACTGGTTCTACCGGGACAAGGACACCAAGTACTATCACACTGTTGATCTATATTGGCATTTGAAGGCTCTCCTTGGAAGGGCTCTCATTGACAAGTAGGCAATCTTAAATGACCTCTTCATGCAGATTGAATATCTCCATTTGCATGTCAAAGCTATGGATAAAAAGATCACCATCATGGCTTCCACTTCAGGATTACACTTTGGTGAACCGAGCAGTGATATCCCTCAGGTTCCAGAAGAAAATGTCCCTCCCTCTGTTGTAAACATTCCATGAATCTCCTCTTATCAACAAATTTTTGTATAATTTTGTAGTCAACATAAGGCAATTAGAATTTGTATACTTTTTGTAGTCAGATCATGGCAAATACCACATATGACATATATAATAAGGAGTCCAATACATGTGATAAATCTCATTTTGTCAATGTCAAAGCTCAAAACTCAAAAGTCAGCGATATGGCTGCTAGTTAGGCCTACTAGATAACATGCATACAACTGATCATTTATAACTATGTTCTTATATTTTTCTCTATATTTTATAATACAGTTTGATTGCTTACTAAAAAAATTAAAAAGAAAAAAAAATTAAAAAGAAAAAAAAAATTATAAAATAAATCCATAAATTACATATATAATAATTAAGTCGTGTAGACTAATTTATTTTAAAAAAATTAAAAAGAGAAAAAAATATTATAAAATAAATCCATGAATTACATATATAATAATTAAGTTGTGTAGGCTAATTTATTTTAAAATATATGTAAAAGATTTTTAAAATTAAATAAATTAATTTGAATAATTAAATATTTTAAACTTAAAAAAAATTCTAAATCATTTTTCCAAAATAATTATTTGAATTACACATTTTGATTATTTTTTTTAATCAAATTAAATTTTTTACAAAATGTAAAAAACATATTTTAATTTTTCAAAAAATTAAAAAAATAAATAAAAAAATTAAGTCAAAAATAATCTACACAACATAACACTAACCAAAACTGCGACAATATTTTACACACAAACTATTATATCTATACATTATTATAAGTACATGAAACATCATATCCCTATTTAAACACCTTTCAAAATTCACATATCGGTGAAGACTAGTCACTTCTCCATGTAATGCCACTTTAAACCCCTAGGAATTCACATATCAATACATACTACTCAATAAAGAGATAGTCCATGTAATGTCACATCGATTAATTGTTAATAATAAAGTGTACTCAACGTGACAATTTTATGAATTCATGACTTAAGAAGTAAATCACACACAAGGTCATTTCATTTTGAGGAAGGCTTATCTTTAATAAGTCATCATTGCATAATGGCGTGTTTCATTTCCAAAATAATGGGAGGATTTCTTTATCAGGCAAAGGTTATTTTAGGTATTTTAGATGTTTAATTGTTTTACAAATGTTTTTTTTTTTTTTGTCGAAATTCGATAATATAAATCTGTATAAAAATATTATTTTTTTGTTGTTTAAAATATATTCATGAATGTAGAATTGAGTATAACATGTTGAAAAACTTTTGGGACACTTGGATTATACATAAATAGTCATTCAAATCTGTATATCTAATAATACATCGCTGGATTTCGGGCAAATGTCCTCGAAAAATATCACAAAAAAAAATCATTTCGTAGATTGTTTAGACTATGATGTTATTTTGTATCAAGAAGGGTCACATTATCTTGATTATTTTAAGCACCAAAGGTTATGATTATTTTAAGCACCAAAAGTTATGATTATTTTATGCACCAATGGTTATTTTATATCAAGGAGGGTTAACAAAAGTTTGAGTATGGAGAGGATGTGATAAAGAAGTATAATCAAAATAAATATGATCAAAATAATAATGTGTGGGTGAAAAATGTATGTAAGTTTCTTTTAAAGAAAAGTTTATGGGAAATTAAAGAGATATTTTTTGATATTTGCAAATGACATCCCTAATAAACTTGATGTCGTAAACTAATGCACTTTATCTAGAGAGATTCAAACATGCCCATATGAAACTAGACAAATGACTAACATCATTGACAACAACCATTTGAGCTAACTCAAACTTTAAAAATACAAATATGCTACGAAGATATAACACATAATATTAGCATGGAGAACATAAGCATGCAATACATGAAGGGGGGAGTGTGCATATAAAATTAACATTGAGTGCATTGATTATAAAGTATGGAAGCATGTAGAATATGGTCAAGGGGAGGGCATGGTGATGAATGCACAAGTGTAACAGGAATGATGTGACATGGCATTGGAACAATGTGTTAAAAAAAGTTGAAGGGAGTCATGAAGGAGAAAACGAAGTTGAACATTAAAATTGGAGTATCATATTTCAAAATGTAAATCAAAAAACAGCTTATAGATTGAATTGATTAAGTTATGGGTGCAGAAGTATGAAGAAAAATGAAGGCAAATAATGAATCATATGCATGCAAAGCAAATTAGAACATAACATGTTTGTATTAATTTATAATTGTTAACGACAATGTTCAATGAAAAAGAACGTGTGAGAGAAAGGAGAATGACTAATTAACAAGGTAGGTTGCAAAGCAACAAGTCCCTGCCCAAAAGATAGAGGAGCTTGTTGTTTCCAATCATTAATATCAACGGAAACATGTGTTAGGAATCATCATTTGGTTCCTGCTACAACAGTAGCAACTCCCGATTCCTTCAAGGCAAAATTACTTTTGGAATTTAAACATATTGGCATTCATATTTTCAAGTAAATATTCAATGTTATTACCTACTATTACCGATATGTTAGTGTGATATTCTTTCTTTCTTGTCATATTAGGATAAAAATAGTATTTATTATGAGCTACAAAAAATGGCCGATGGATTTGGGATTGCTCTTGGGGTGGTCTGAACACGGATCTTTAGATGATCACAACAATCTTTTGGACGGAATCATGCAATCAAACAAGTAGACATAGTAATATCCACAGTTGCCATTCCTTAGCATTTGGATTAGTTTAATATCATAAAGGCCATTAAAGATGCTGGAATTGCAAAGACTTTAAATGTTGCTCGTACAAAAATTGAGTTCTTTTTCTTTCATTGAAACTATAAAAGTCTTTCTTTCATAGCTTTGAACCTAGATACAAGAAGATTTACGCTCTCCCAGGTATTGTAAGCCTTGCCAATTTTGGATTCAATGCTTGTACCTAAAGATCTAAGATCTGAACTATACCATTATATTTATATTCAATCAAGATAGCCTAGTTAAACTAGTTTTGGACTCTAACTGATTAGAATATAGCCTACAGATAGGCCGTATAATAAATTTCGTTTAAAGAAGAAACCATATTGGAAATTCCTTTAAAAAATTTACTGATTGCGTTGAACGCTGGACAAATCAATGGTCGCTTGCATGGCACATTAAAACCTAGAATTCGAACTCTAAACCTCTCACATCAAGATGAAAATAATGAGAACCATTGTTGTTATAAGCCATAGGAGGATCTTTCTGGCGGGATTGTTGAATTCCGTAGAAACAACGACAGAGGTTGCAGGAGGTGTATCTTGAGGGGAACCGTCACTAAGTGATCCAGTATTGGGGCTGGATTTTGGGCACACTCCATATGTTGAGTTTGCCTAAAAAAGACAAGACAAGAAATGTAAGAATAGTGGCCTTCCACTTCGATTCAATAGAACAACTTACAAGGGTTTTTAGACAGGTGGATTTTACATAGAAGCCAAGTGCATTCTAGAACATTGAATGTGCATTGAAAATGTATTGGATGCATTGAATGTGGACGTTAACAGAGACCATTTAAGCCTGTATCTAATATGATTTCAAAACTGCTTTTTTTTTTTACAGAAGCTCTCCTATTTATGATTTGACTATGATCGAAATTCCTTCCACCCAATTTAGGGTCCATAAATCCCTCCTGGAATTCTCAATTAGTATAGAAATTGCTTCCACCCACGCAATTTATGGTAAGAGTAGAATTGAAATTCCTTCCGGAATCCTCTAGTAGAGCCTAGGCTCTACAAGAATCCAAACCAAATTAGAATGCATATTTACAGAGATGCAGCTTAACTGTGTTTACATATAAGAAAAGTTCTACTTTGACAAATATCATAAAAGTTTTCCAATTATGTCAAGAAAGTGAATATCAATTACATAACAAATCCCCTCATAAAATAGAGAATAGTTAAGCCAAAGATAGAAGTCCGAGGATGACGAAATCAATAGACATTTGCAGAGATTATTGTTTGAAATAAAACGTTATCACATGAGATTTTTAGAGAAGATTTCAACGAGCTTTTTGTATTATCCAAGACAACCCCTGTGTGGTGTCCTTAGACTTTCGGTCCCAATCCTGCCAAAAATTGGCTGCTTTTCTTTCGAACCAAGAACTTGTATGCTCTACAACGTATTATTATCCTTTCTTAAATGTCAAAGATCTAAGCTATACCATTATATTTATATTCAACTATGAAAGTATCCATTAAGATTACCAAATCGGTAAACATTAACTCATATATATATTATAATTTTAAATAAAACTTTATCTTGAATATTTGGACGAGATGACCACATACCAATCTACCTTTTGGAAATTAATGTTTTCCATCTCTCTTTGGATGTTCATCCACCTCTCTAAATGCACATTGCATCTGTCATAGGGTTTCCACGCCCTCCTTGACGTGCTCAGCCAGGTTAAGGGTTCCACTCAGTAATCGTTCTGTATTTATGTAATGTTCACGTAATCGTTCAAGTGGTCGTAGTTTTGAATGTTTATGGTCTGGTCTCCATGAAAGGTCAGTTCATTCCCGCGATACCGGCCTGAACAACAAGCTAGTGCGACATCTTTCTTAAAGGGAGAGTGCACTACAACTTAAGGAAGTAGAGTTATGGCTTAAGTACGAACGACCAAAAGTGGAAGTGAGAAAGGAAGGGAAGGAGAATGGAGACCAGAACGAAAGCATACATAATTTAGAGAGTGTGCACTAATCGAATTAAAGGAAAATGAAAGATCTTTCAGATTGAATGGAAGCGTACAATTTCTGAAATCAGAATAGTGTAGATTCAAATCGACGGAAGAAGGGAGGTAGAATCCTTCAACATGTTCGTAGGGTTAGTCGAGCGATTGCTGGCTGTCATAACAATATGTCCGAGAATAGGGAGGGTAAGCTGTTGGAAAAGAGAATAATTTCAAAACTATCACCAGACTCCATTCTGCAAGCAAGGACGGACAAGAAAGCCCAAAACATTGAGCCTCAGAGCCATTGATGTCGCTTTGCAAGATGGGCAACTCACTGCAAAACTCGTTCTCAAAACCCTAAACCCCGAGGCTGAGGCCAAAAATGCATTAATTCTCTGCATGTCCGTCTACCCAGATGGAATCCTGAGATTAAAGGTGGACGAGGATGAGGAAAAAGAGGGGAACAAAAAGCGGTTCGAGGCACCCGACATCTTGACCAAAGATTTGGAGGGGAGGCACCTCTTGCTACAATGAATCGAGCATGAGAAGGATGGGGTTTCATTCGTTTATCTCACCTCTAACTACGAGGCCATGCTGCAACACGATCTGTTGGAAATCTATGTGAGAAGAGGTAAGCATCAACGTATCGTCTTGTTTAATAGCAAAGGGATTTTTCATTTCGAACAACTTAGAGCATGGCCTTTGGGTCAGTGTGGGAATAGAGGCATGGACTAAGAGAGTAAGGCTTATTGACATGGACTAAGACAATGGACTAAGGCAAGAGGTTAAGAGAAGTAGTTGTTATAGAAAGGGTTAAGAGAAAGGGGAGAAAGAGTCTGATTTCACTCGCACTATAGAGAGGCGGATCAATTTCTGGGTTTTCCTTTATCCTCTCACATGCTTCACTTTATTTCTTATTCCAGTAGCAATCTCCATGATCCTTCATTTCATTTCATTTTGAATCCAAATCTTGTTCAGATTCATAATCCAACGGTTCGAACCTTTAATAATAATGTCAATATTCAAAGCCCGGAGTAGTGGAGCCTTGGTTGAAGCCAGAAGAGTCAATGTATTAGTGGTAGTCCCCTAAGCCCTAGCCACTGTGAGTTTCGTCCAAGAGAAGGTAGCCATCGATATAGCTACAGAAGCCCCTGTAGCTGTTGACATAGTCTTAATCGGTGGGTGAATTTTGCATGGGACTGAGAGGCCAGCTACTTGACACGAATTTTGCATGGGTTTGGGAGTCTTGTTGCTAGACACGAATTTTGCATGGCCTACAGTTAACAAAACACTATACCATTACTATACCATAAATAAACAAAGATAATCATGCACAAACATTTAATGCTACTGAATTAATGCTAAAATCAAATCTAGCATCAACGTACCTCATCGTAACTCTGTAAAAATATATTAACCATTTGCTAAGTTTGAAGCCAAAACATTTCATATAAATTGTGCCTTGTCTCGATATGAGGCCAAATAAGGCCTCAAATCATCTAATTGGTTAGAAAAAATTAGTGTAAGTATTCGATAGACTAAAAAAAGTGTTTGATAACATTAAAACCTAAAACTTAAGCTCATACACCTTGGTTTGCGTGTAAGACTTTTGAAAAAAAATAATCTGTTTACAATAGTCCCTACTACCTTTAGGTAGGGACTAATAAGTAGTTCTAGGCATGGACTAATAAGTAGTTACATGCTCTAAGCTTTGTGTGATACATTATATACATGGGAATACATTTCAATTATAACAATGTTTATTTAATTAATAAACACAATTTTCTTCTATAACAATTGATGGGGTGATTGTTTCTCTTCTTAACACGTTGCGTCGTTGTTAGCACACAGATATTGATGCACACAACCATAAAGATCTTAAGCGATGGTTAAAATTCTTATTGTATACATAAAGTTGAGGCATGTATACTCAAGTGAAATGTGCATGTATTAGATGTTGATGTGCACACAACATGTTGAAGTGTGCATGCCCATCATTATTAAGGTAATGCACCCGACGTCTTGACCGAAGATCTGGAGGGCAGGTGCCTCTGGCTACAGAGAATCGAGCACGAGAAGGATGAGGTTTCATCCATTTATCTCACCTCTAACTACGAGGTTGTGCTACAGCACGATCTGTTGGAAATCTATGTGAGAAGAGGTAAGCATCAACGTATCGTCTCGTTTAATAGCAAAGGGATTTTTCATTTTGAACAACTTAGAGTATGGCTTTTGGGTCAGTGTGGGAATAGAGGCATGGACTAAGAGAGTAAGGCTTATTGACATGGACTAAGACAATGGACTAAGGCAAGAGGTTAAGAGAAGTAGTCATTATAGAAAGGGTTAAGAGAAAGGGGAGAAAGAGTCTGATTTCGATCACACTATAGAGAGGCGGATCAATTTCTGGGTTTTCCTTTATCCTCTCACATGCTTCACTTCATTCCTTATTCCAGTCGCAATCTCCACGTTCCTTCATTTCATTTCATTTTGAATCCAAATCTTGTCCATATTCATAATCCAACAGTTCAAACCTTCAATAATAATGTCAATATTCAGAGCCCGAAGTAGTGGAGCCTTGGTTGAAGCCAGAAGAGTCAATGTACTAGTGGTAGTCCCCTAAGCCCTAACCACTGTGAGTTTCATCCAAGAGAAGGTAGCCATCTATATAGCTATAAGAGCTCCTGTAGCTGTTGACATAGTCTTAATTGGTGGGTGAATTTTGTATGGGATTGAGAGGCCAGCTACTTGACACAAATTTTGCATGGGATTGGGAGTCTCGTTGCTAGACATGAATTTTGCATGGCCTACACTTAACAAAACACTATACCATAAATAAACAAAGATAATCATGCACAAACATTTAATGCTACTGAATTAATGCTAAAATCAAATCTAGCATTAACGTACCTCATCGTAACTCTGTCAAAATATATTAACCATTTGCTAAGTTTGAAGCCAAAACATTTCATATAAATTATGCCCTGTCTCGATATGAGGCCAAATAAGGCCTCAAATCATCTATTTGGTTAGAAAAAATTAATCTAAATATTTGATAAACTAAAAAAAAGTGTTTAATAACATTGAAACCTAAAACTTAGGCTCATACACCTTGGTTTGCGTGTAAAACTATTGAAAAAAAAAATCTGTTTACAATAGTCCCTACTCCCTACTGCCTTTAAGGGACTAATAAGTAGTTACATGCTCTAAGCTTTGTGTGATACATTATATACATGGGAATACATTTCAATTATAAAAATGTTTATTTAATAATAAACACAATTTTCTTCTATAACAATTGATGGGGTGATTGTTTCTCTTCTTAACACGTTGCGTCGTTGTTAGCACACATATATTGATGCACACAACCATAAAGATCTTAAACGATGGCTAACATTCTTATTGTATACATAAAGTTGAGGCATGTATACTCAAGTGAAATGTGCATGTATTAGATGTTGATGTGCACACAACATGTTGAAGTGTGCATGCCCATCATTATTAAGGTAAGGGACATTGCCCTTTATACTTTAAAAAGAATTAGAAACCAATGATGAGTTGGTTAGAGAATATCAATGCAAGAGATACACACTTTTTAACACATATAAAGTTGTGTGCTGAATAGTTCTTAGAAACTACAAAAACTAAAAAAAACATTAGAAAAAATAAAAATAGAGCAATCAACCATGAATATAAAGCATTGGAAGTGGGGTTAATGAATCATTGTATACTTGTTAATATTGAGGTAAATTGAGTATAAAATGCCCAAAGATCCAAACAAAAAGTCAAAAGCTCATCATTACATTATCCGATCCCTGGGTAGTTTGATTTTGTTTAGTTGTGAGTGGATGAATGTTCAAATGTACTATACTTGGTGTTGTAGTGTAAAACCACTAAATCACAAGTGTCCACAACACAAGAGAAGTGAACATTTGAAACTCCACAAAATCAACATGATATGAGACATAAGGTTTAGTATTATCATTATTTTTGTCAATCATATATAACCTTACAAAGAGAGTTGGTTGAGAACAATATATGAAGGACAATTATTCATTGCACATACTTGCAAATGAAATTAGAAAGTGGTGCAATCTTCAAGTGCAAGAATTCATGAATGAATATAATTTAATCATTATTATTTTGTATTTATAAATTTGGTGTATTTTATAAATATTAAATTTTTTATTATGAATAAATATAATTATAATTATTTGTATTTATAAATTTGGTTTATTTTATATTTAATTTATATTATATATTTAAATATAAATGATTAAGCATCCAAATGGGGTGTCAATGAGGTGATTTGATGCACATGTCATATCACTAATCAACAATTATGGTAATAATTACTCGGTGGTAGAAGGAGGCACACACCATATTATATGGTTAATGTGAAGGGGGGTGACACTCATCGCTTGGTTAATGAGGGCTCCAGTTGATACACATCACTTGGATGTGACATTCATCACCCAAGTGACTTGGTTCATGAAGGTTTTATACATCAAGACAATAGAGGCAATCAATGAAGGGAAGGGGAAGCTCTAGATAGGGTACAACATACAACATATAGATACACACTCTCCTAGCCATGATGATTTTGATACATTCCAAAATCATAGCTTGCAAAGGCATGACATTGAGCTCTAGGAAATGGGGGTTTATAGCCATTTGACTCTAGACCAATATCCTCCTAATGATTGTTTCCTCTCAACATAAAATGACCTCTCTCATCACCCTCTGTCAATGCAACAAGCATCAAAACCTAACCAATTGGAGAAAGGTTAAGGCGAACTAGATGAAGGCAAAGAGAAAAGTGTTGTGACAAAAATGGACTATCTAGTACCTATTATAGTTTAAGAGTCAGAACACTTCAAGAAGGCAAATGAAATAACGAGGAAGAAATATCAGTCACTAAAGAAAGGGAATGAAGTAGACCGAACATTGCCTAGGCACAAAAGTAGGGACATACCTTCCTCTCTCAAGGCCCACAATAATCATTACCATGTTTTTGCTTTTTCTCTCAAACATTACAAAGGTGAATAATAAAAACTTGTCATTCAAAGACAAGGTAGAAGAGACAAGCTCTGGTAACTTTCTTTCTTCTCATGAATAATCATATCAATTTTGCGGTAAGATATTTTTTGTGATTATTGAGATTATTTAAAATATGTTAAATAAAACATGAATATAATTATCATTTACATGTCTAAGTATGCTTGTGACCTTCTTCGTCGCTTTCACATGGACGAAACCAACCCCTTCTCCCTTCCAGTATGGAGTCAAGGTTACTGCCACTTGTACTTCTCCCAAAGTTGATGCCACCCTGTACCGTCAATTAGTTGGTAGCCTCTTATACTTGACTCATGCCCGTCCTGATCTTTCCTTTGTTGTTGGTCTTGTTGCCCGGTATATGCAAACACCCCATGAAAGCCATTGAAAAACAACTAAAAGGGTATTTTTCTCTGTCCGTGGTACAATTTAGTTCGGGATACATTACAATTTAGGGGGGGACTCCTTTATTGGTTGGTTTCACTGATTCAGATTGGGTTGGTGACCTTGATGATCAGAAGTCTACTGCAGGTTATGTTTTCAGCCTTGGTTCAAGACCTGTCACTTGGGCCTGTAAGAAACAACATGTTATTGCACTTTCTTCAGCAGAAGAAGAGTACCGAGAAACGGTAAGTGCAAGTCAGGAAGCCTTGTGGCTTTGACAGATCCTTTCAGAGTTTGGATTCGAGTAACAACATTTGACCAGCCTTTGGTGCGACAATCAGTGTGCCATCAAGCTCGCCAAATACTCAGTTCAACATCAGCACAACAAACACATCGAGATACACATGCACTTCATCAGAAAGCTCATTCATGATCAAATTATTGAAGTGCTCTTTTGTCCTACATAAGATCAAGTTGCATACATTTTCACAAAGTCTCTTACAGAAACGAAGTTTTCCAAACTTCGATCTATGTTAGGAGTTCAAGAAGTTGTCATTAAGGGGGGATAGGCTCTAATGCCTACTTCCTTTTCCTATTGTATCACTATTGTAAATCCTTCAACTCTATCCCAAATTGTTCTGAAGGGGGGATTTTAGGATATTTAGACACTTAGGGGTTAGTTAAGATCTACTTGGTCTAATGTGTCGTTAGATAAAAGTGTGTTTCTTTAGTATGCATTAGTATGCATTTGTAGTTAGGAAATCAGATGATCATGATATGTTCCCGACATAGAGTGATTTGATGGTTCATATTATCCTCGATCTTAACGACCATTTGTAATATTCCAGATATAAAAAGTATGCAGAACATAAATAAAGAGCTAGAAATTGCAGATGAACAACAATATAACCAGAACAACACCACAATAATACCAAAATGATAACAAAATAACACCAGAAATAACAATTTGATTACCGAGAGCAATGTTCACTTGCCTCTTCGAGGGGGAAACCTCCAGCAGAGAAGATCTCTATTACAATAATATCCAAGACAAAAGTTCTCATACCCTTGACTCATATTTATACTAAATATGTCTATTAAAAGAACCATCTAGAGGAAGATCCTTCTAGAAGCGGAAGCTTCTATTAGGTCTTCTTACATTGGACTTATTCTTCCTTATTTCTATGCCTTATTAATATTGACCTTTATTACATGGAAATATATTATTCTACCTACATGAGGGGTTAGGTCCCTAACATGTCCTCCCCCTTAAAAACAACCTTGTCCTCAAGGCTTGAGATGGGGAAATTGTTGCAGAATGGTAGCTGGTTCCCAAGTGGCATCTGCTGGAGTTGTATCTTTCCACTGGAGTAACACTTCCTTGATGGTTCACTGACACAGTCGATGCTCACACTGGTCCAAAACTGCTCATGGTTGTAGCCAAATGGAGCATTCTTCGTCCAACTCAGGAAGGTTGGTTTGATATTGGCACCTAGTTCCAATCACCTTCTTTAAGCAGGAAACGTAAAAAACAGGATGGACATTAGAATGACTGGGAAAACTAACTGATAGGCCACCTATCCCACATGCTTGAGAGCGGTATAAGGACCACAAAATTTGGGCACCAGTTTCTGACAATGGTCATCCTTGAGGGAAGTTTGTTTGTAAGGTTGTAGTTGAAGAAACACTTGATCCCCTTCTGCAAATTGACGTTCAGAGTGACCTTGATCAACTTGTTGTTTCATGTGATTTTGGGCCATGACCAAATTCTCTTTGAGGGTACGAAGAATAGCTTCTCGAACTGTAAGTGTTTGGTCAACCGCCTGGACCTTCGAGACACCTGGAAAATATGAGAGGACTGAAGGTGGATTTTGTCCATATAACGCTTCAAAAGGAGTCATGTACATAGATGTATGGTACAAAGCGTTGTACCACCATTCAACTAGTGGTAACCATTGAGCCCACTGATTCTGCCTTTCTGATGCAAAACACCTCAAATATGTTTCCAAAAATTTGTTGACAACTTTAGTTTGACCATCAATCTGGGGATGATAAGCTGTGCTGAGATGCAATTGGGTGCCTTGTAGCTTGAACAGTTCTTTCCAAAAATTGCTGGTGAAAGTTGGGTCACAATCGGAAACAATAGAATATGGCATGCCATGAAGCTTGAAGACATGATCCATGAAAAGTTGAGCCACAATAGATGATGTAAATGGGTGTTGAAGAGAACAAAAATGAGCATACTTGGAAAGACGATCAACTACCACCATGATGAATGATTTATTGCTCGATTTAGGTAAGCCGACAATAAAATCCGTAGAGATATCCCGCCAAATAGCAGGTGGAATCGGAAGCGGTTGTAGTGTGCTAAGAGATTTGACAGTTTCACCCTTGTTGCATTGACACACATCACATTTAGCCACAAAATTGCGAATGTCATGTTTCATACCCTCTCAGAAAAAAGAACGTTTGACCTGGTCATAGGTTTTGGTAAACTCGGAGTGCCCAACTATGGGTGTAGCATGAAGCTCAGAAAGTACCGCGGATTTAAGTTTTGACTATTTACTTAAATACAAACGACCTTTCTATCAAAGCTCATCATTGAGCCAAGAGTACCCTGGGGAAACTGGAGAATTGGACTGCAATTGTTGTATCAGATGAAAATTTTTGGGATCGTGTAGCCATTCCTTGCGAACAACTTGAAGCCAATATGGTACAATGAAAGAGAGAGAAAAAGAGACCCTTCATCTTCATATTTTCTGGAAAGTGCATCAATAACCACATTGTCTTTTCCTTTTTTGTAAATGATCTCATAATCATATCCAAAGTGCTTAGTCACCCATTTTTGTTGCTCAGGGGAGGAAAGACATTGTTCTAGAAAATACTCGAGGCTTTGATGATCTGTCTTAATTTGGAAGCGTTTCCCCAATAAATAAGGTCGCCAAATATCCACGACATGCATAATAGCCAACATTTCCTTTTCATATATTGATTTGCCCAAATTTCTCTTGACAGTTGTTTGCTAGTAAAGGCCAAATGCCGACCCTCTTGCATAAGGACAAAGCCAATTCCTTTCCCGGAAGCATCGCATTCTAGGACAAAGGTCTTTGTGAAATCAGTAAGGGCCAGGACTGGAGTGGTGCACATGGCCATCTTCAAGGTTTGAAAATCCTGAGCAGCTGCTGGAGTCCAAGTGAAAGAATTCTTTTTAAGGAGTGTAGTGAGAGGTGCCGCGATCTTTCCATAATTCTTAACAAACTTGCGATAATAACCTGTTAAACCCAGAAATCCCTGCAAGATTTTGAGAGTCTTTGGGCGAGGCCAATCTTGCATAGCTTCAACCTTTTTAGGATCCACCATGACGCCATCCCTTCCAACAAGATGACCCAAGTACTCGACTTGTGAGGCACCAAAAGCACATTTAGATTGTTTGAGGAAAAGTTGGTGCTGAGAGAGTAGATGGAGATATCGATCCACATGAGAAATATGGTCTGTCCAGGTTTTACTGTAGATGAGGATATCATCAAAGAAAACTAACACAAAATGACGGAAGACATGATTCACGAGGCTTTGGAAAGTGGATGGAGCATTACACAAGCCAAATGGCATGACCAAAAACTCATAGTGGCCCTCATGAGTTCTAAAGGCAGTCTTAGGAATGTCTGCCTCTTTCATACGAATCTGGTAGTAGCTCGAACGAATATCAAGTTTAGTAAAGAATTGGGTGCCACTCAATTCATCCAAGAGGTTATCAATGACAGGAATGGGAAATTTTACTTTAATGGTGAGTTTGTTGATGGAGCGGAAGTCAGGAAACATGCGCCAAGAACCTTCTTTCTTAAGGACCATGACCACATGAGAAGAGTAGGGGTTCGTACTAGGGTGAATAACACCTTCGTTGAGCAGTTACTGAACCATTTTCTCAATTTCATTTTTTTGGGAAAAGGGGTGACGATAGGGACGGATATTGGGAGGAAGGCTTCCTGGGACAAGGGGAATGTAATGATCATGAACACCACAGGAAGGAGGGATTCCATGGGGAGTGGAAAAAACCATTTGATGTTTAGAGAGGATGGATTGGAGGTCCTGGGACATAGAGGGTGTCTCAATGGCTTGGATGGCATGGAGTTGGGAAATAATGGCAGAATGGCCTTTTTTGAGCAGCTTTTCCATGCGATGGGAACTAATGATCTCTGGGGAACCGACGATGATGCCTTGGAACTTATATTGTTGGCCCTCCTGTTCGAATTCCATGGTTAATTCCTTAAAATCCATGAGAATGGGACCCAAAGTCCTTAGCCATTCCACACCCAACACAATGTCACAACTACCCATGTCGATAGCAAACATATGAGATTTCAGATGGTAGTCACCAATTTGGAGACACACATTTTCACAATGCCCTCCACATTTCATGGACCCACCATTGGCAATCATGATTTGAAAATTATTGACTGCACGGATATAACAATTAGTTTCTTGGGCAATGCAACTATGAATAAAATTATGGGTGCTTCCACTATCAATAAGAATGATGACCTTCCTATGCTTGATGTAACCAATTATCTTGAGGGTTTGGGGATAAGAGAAGCTAGTGAGAGAATTTAGGGAAATGACCGGTTCTACTTCAGGAGGGTTTGAGGGAGGGGTTATGTCTGCGGGTTCAGCTGACACAGACAGAAGGGGAGTCTCAACATCCTCTAAGATGGCCATAAAAATATTTTGTTCCTTACACTTGTGTCCCATAAAATATTTGTCATCACGATTATAACAAAGGCCTTTGAGTTGGCGTTCAACCATTTCGGCCCTGGTCAATTTCTGGATTTTGAGTGGAGTAGGAGGAGGAGTGGGAGTTACTGGTTTAGTGTGAGGAATAACGGAGAGTTTGTTGTTTTGAGAAGAGACAACCTGTTGTGCTTCCTTAGCTATTTTAGTAGCGTCCACCCAACTCTGATGCCGAGCCATGAGGACATGAGCACAAATCTCATCGTTAAGGCCACTGATAAAACGTTCTCGGAAAAAAGTATCAGACATGCCCTCTGTAAGAAAATCCAATCGCTCAAAAGCAACTATAAAGTATTCCACTGTGCTAGATTGTTTCAACTTTGTCAAACAACCTAAATGGTTGGTGTCAGTTTCAAAGCATTCATAAAGCTCCGCCACAAAGGGTGTCCAAGCCACATACCCTTTGCGGACATTTTTTCTCCATTGGCACCATTGCCAATGTTCTTGATCTAGATGGAGAACACCATACCAAAGTTTGGCCAACTCATCCGTAATTCCATACAAAGAGAAATAATGTTCCATTTGAGTTACCCAGCCAGTGGGATTCGATCCATCAAATTTGTTCACATCCACACGTGTAAGACGTAGGTCACGCTGAAAGTGATGGGGCTGAAAATTCTAGGAATGAGGGGAAGTTTCACCTTCGGTATGCAAAGGTGGGTTAGATAAGGGAAGATCTGCAGGGATATGCAGCTTAGCACAGATCGTCGTAGCGACAGATTCAAGTTGGGTAGTAATGTCCTTTTTGAGCTCTTGTCTGAGTTCCTCAATTGAGGTAGCGACTAAAGCCGCGATGAAGGAATGCATTTTTTGATTGATGGAGAGAATATTGGCATTGATCTGTCGCACTTCTTGTTGGGTTTATGTGAAATTAGAGTGCAAGGTATTGAAGCAAGCTTCCAAGTCTTGGCTACGTGTATGGGCCATGATGACTAGGGAACACGAAAAGGGGCGGGTGGGACCACACATAAAATGGGTTATGGGTGAAGTGTATCGCAACGATCAAGGCGACGAGGTGAATCCAATGGGGTAAAGCCCAAATAAGAATGTTGGAAGGAGGTTGGGTCCACAAAAAAAAAATTTGCTGGAAAATGACAGGTATGACTGCGATCAAGGCGAAGAGAGAAAATCAACAGAATATGTATCAAATAATAGTTATACTCTGATCTGAAGAATACTGCAGTGATGAAATGTGCAAATTCTTAACAGGAAGAAATGTGTAGTAATTTCGCAACTCAAATGCAAGAGACACAGTTGCACCACAATAAATCTTATCTGTTCTGTTTTCATTTCCGTCCCAAGGGTTAAGTATTCAAGGGTTCTACAGACAAGGGTTTTCCCTGTGCTATAGCTCTTTGATATACGTGCGGGGTCCAATAGTAGTACTCGACCCAATATCTTAGGGAACCAACTAAGGAGGCTAGACCGTACCCTTAGCCATACTACCCGACTACCCAGGTACTAGAGAGTATCTTCTTGAGTGCTGTTTTTGGTGGCACTATAGCAGTCAAGCGGCCGATCAGTTTATCTACGGAGGGCTTTAGGAGATCTAGGCCAATCCATATATAAGGGCTGTCTAATGCGCTACCACTTGAAGGGTTACCAACAGGGGTTACAAGGGTGGCCAACAAATGTGTGCTTAAGCACCACTTGTATTTTTTGCGTGTATGAATCCTCGACCGCGGGTTTATGCGCGTAACGAAAAATCTCTGTAGCTTAAAGAAACCGGAATACGTCTCTACCCTGAAAAAAATTAACCCACAATTTTCTGCCGAGGAAGGTGCTCTGATACCACTTGTAATATTCCATATATAAAAAGTATGCAGAATAGAAATAAAGAGCTAGAAATGACATATGAACAATGATATAAACAAAACAACACCACGATAATACCAAAATGATAACAAAATAACACCATAAATAACACTTTCATTACTGAGAGAAATGTTCACTTGCCTCTTCGAGGGGGCAACCTCCAACATAGCAGAGCTCTATTACAATAATATCCAAGACAAAAGTTCTCTACCTTCAACTCCTATTTACAATAAATATGTCTATCAAAAGAACCATCTAGAGGAAGATCTTTCTAGAAGCAGAAGCTTCTATTAGGTCTTCTTACATTAGACTTATTCTTCCTTATTGCTAGGCCTTATTAATATTGACCTTTATTACATGGAAATATATTATTCTACCTACATGAGGGGTTAGGTCCCTAACACCATTTACCCTTGGCGTAACACCCGATTGGTCCATGATTTCTATTTAAAGAGCATGGAGGGTCATTTGCCGATGATCGATTGTGAGAAACTCTTTTGTAAAATCTCTCTGTAATCTTTTTCTTTTGCATTAATAAACTGCTCCAAGTGGCCGCGTTGGCTGGGGCTGTGGATGTTTCCCCATAGGGGTTTTACCACATCAAAACATCGGTGTGTTGATCTTTAATTTGGTTGTGTGAGTGGTTACTGAAGGTGTTCATCCTCTGTTGGAATACCTGTGTTGTTGAACACCTATCGCGACATGGTATATAGCAATCTATATGCTATTGACGACATATTAACCCATCTGTTGACAAAAAATTTAAGAGGGTTTTCAAAGGTAATACATTACAAATAGATTTTTTTGATTTTTTTTAATTATTTGAAAATATTTTGTGACGATATGATTGGTTATGAAAATGAACCCGTTATTTCCCAAGGGGCAATGGGTCATAAATGCAAATGCATAAGGTCATAAATGCAAATGCATAAGGTCATAAATGCAAATATTAACAAATCTGGGTGGGTGGGTTATTTAGTAGAGAGAGAAAACTAATAGATACGTGATGGTTTGTTGTTTTCAATGTATTCCAAAATATTGTTGGGGAGATGTATGGTGTAGTGTTGTTACTAGGAATTAAAGTGTTGATATTGTCAATTTGGTTCTCTTCATATGTCTTCGAACGTTCATGCCACAGAGCTCCGCTAACTAATGTAGTATAGGGTGGGGCTAGCAGTACCCGTGGCACCACCCATCAAGATGGCGTTGTAACTGGATAGATAAGCCAACATTGGATTCATCTTTCCCTAGGATATATACTCAGAGAAATCTTGCCAATCGTTGAAATTTGGAGATTCAGATCAGGAAGCGGAGGACATGAAGAGTTGTTGTTTGATTTGCATGAGCGATTACAAGGAGTCTGAGGTTGTGAGAATGATACCTGATTGTGATCACAGGTTCCACACATTTGGTTCGATCAATGGCTTCGAAGCCATGCCACATACCCCATCTGCCAAATTTCCCCTATGAATCTCCCCGCTCCTCTCCCACACCAAGCCCCAACTCGTAATCCTACTTATAGTACAATTCCTACTGTCACACTTCAACTTCAAGACATCCTCTATTCTCAAATATGAGGTTCTAATATTTGAACTTGTCATTAAGCCCCAAAAAACACATCATTTATATGAAATCAATGAGCTACAGAGCTTAAATTTGTAGAAAATTGTATGATATCAATCTCAGGGGTTGTTAATGGAAAATATCTTTTGAATCTAACATGTTCTATGAATGAAACAAGCTAGTAAAAACTTCTTGCTTCTTCCATCAAAGGGATTTCTCAAATTGGGAGCATGAGAAGAGGTTGCTAAGACATAAAATGTTGCATTTTGGAGTATCCATACGACAAAGAAAAGTATGTAAATCTACTCGGGAGTTGAGTCTTCTATCCCTTGTACTTCAAGATTTTTCTTAATTTTGAAACTTGTAATTAAAAATGCAAGCACTCATCAATTTTTAATTTTAATTTTTTTTTTATTTGGTGGAATCGACAACTGGGCCGGTCTCGTACTCGTGTGACACGAGGTCGATTCCGACCGCTACCACTATAAAATCTAGGTGCCATACGTATGCCCCTTCCGCAAGCATAGGTAAGTCCGAGGGATTTGAACTCGGAACCTCATCGAACATAACACTCCATATCATGACACATGCCAATTGAGCTGCCCCCAGGGGGGCATAACACTCATCAAATTTTAACAGACAATGAAATCTATGTAAAGTATATGGATGACCCTACCAGCTTCCAAAATTTGTATTATTCCTGGTATAGAACCTGGTTTTACTCATTAACTATCCTAAGTTTCGAGAATGGTTGTTTTATGATATAGATAGTTATGCAATTTTCTACTGTGTATTGTTGTGTTTTCTATCAAATTTTGTTTGCGTCCTTTTAAAATTTTGTACTGTGTATTCTTTACTTGGGAGATTTATAACAAATCTTTTTTTTTAAAGGCCAAAATCAATGGAAAAATGAGCACTTCTCTCAAACCCTTTCTTTTATAAACTTACTTTTAGGGGTACAAGGAGTGACGATATATACACATGAGCACTCATCACTTTTGGCATTGGTAGGTGTTATCTCAAACTTTTTATTATACATGTCGCGACATGGTATATAGCAATTTATATGCGTTGACGACATACTAACCCATCTGTTGATAAAAAAATTAAGAGGTTTTCCAAAGGTAATACATTACAAGTATATTTTTTTGATTTATTTTTTAAATTATTTGAAAATATTTTACTGCGATCTGATTGGTTATGAAAATGAACTTGTTATTTCCCAAGGGGTGGCGGGTCATAAATGCAAATGCGTGCAAATCTAGATGGGTGGGCTTTTGGGTGGAGAGAGAAAACTAACATATACATGCCGGTCTGTTGTTTTCAATGTATTTAATTCTACTAACAATTAATAACTGAGAGGGCCGGTCTTAAAATTTCTATTTTACAATCACAAGGTTGCGCACCAAACTCTTGATAAGAAACAATAAATTTTAAACAAAAACTGCCATGAATTATTCGCGATGAAGAGACAAAAAGGGCGAGTTCACGAAAACCCTCTTAAGTTGGGACACTCTTTGATTCAGTTTGCATTCAATCAGATTTCCCACGAGCTTTGCCAATGGCAACAGACTTGATCTGGCCACCTCCCAGAGTTCAACGACGTTTTTAGGTAATGCCTTACATCATTTCCTTTGACATACAATCAAGCTTTCTTCAATTCATTTATTCAACAAAAGAGAACACATATTTGGTTTTTTCAATGAAAAATTGCACCAGATGCTTGGACCGATCTAACAAGCCTGCCTCAAGCATTGTTGGCCCTCGAATTGCAGAGGCAACACGAGTTGAGTGTAAGCATAAGACAGATTTATTACGGAACGTATGTTGATAAGCAAGTCTTGTTTTTAGATTAGTATTAATAGGTTATATATTTAATTTTATATTATTTATTAAGGTATAAATGATTAAGAATTTGGATGGGATGTTAAGGAGGTGATTTGATGTTCATGCCATACCACCAGTTAGCAGTTATGGAAATAATTACTTGGTGATAGAAGGAGGCACATACCACACATATATGGTTAATGTGGAGGGGATGACACTCATCACTTAGTTAACGAGGGCTCCAATCAACACACTTCACTTGGATGTGACATTCATCACCTGAGCAACTTGGTTCGTGAGGGTTCTAGACATCAGGGCAATAGAGGCAATCAATGAAGGGAATGAGAAGCTCTAGATAGGGTACAACACCTAGACAAGAACTCACCCAACCACGATGATGCTGGTACATTTAAAAATCATAGATTGCAAAGACATGGCATTGAGCTCAAGTATATGGGGGTTTATAGCCGTTAGAATCCATACCAACTCCTCCTAATTATTTCTCCCACACATCATAAAATGGCCTCTCCCATCACCCTCTGTTGATCCAACAAACATCGAAACATAACTAATTGGAGAAAGGTTGAGGAGAACTAGATGGAGGCTAAGAGAGAAAGTGTCGAGGCAAAAATGGACTATCTAGTACCTATTTTACTTTAAGAGTCAAAATGCTTACATAAGGAAAATGAAATAATGAGGAATCAATACTAGTCACAAGAGAAAGAGAATGAAGCAAACCCCACACTGCCCAAGCACAAAAGTAGGGTCAAACCTCCCCCTCCCAAGGCCCACCATAAAACCAAACCCATACAAACTCAAACTAGAAGAAGGAATATCATGGCTTAGTGTATTTCATATGGTTTCAAGGGTTGGCATAAGGCCACCACAATGCACAACATTAACAAATTGGAGGAGAAGGTTCGAGGATGTAGAGTTCTCACCAATAGCAAGCAAATAGATAAGGACTTGGCCCACATGATACTAAACACTATATTTTCAATAAGAAGGACCACTAGGCACTCCTTGACCCTAGATCTATATTGGCACAATACAAAATTGATTTCCTATTGCATGGATTCAATCTTAGAGAGAAGCAACTCCCTACTAAAAAATCAAGGAAGAGTTACCACGACTCAATGATAAATATTGTTTCTTGCTACAAGCTCTCCAAGGTTTGGGATGGGCTCCAAAATATGAAAAGGGGGAGAAGAGGAATACCACTAGGTCGATGAGGACTCCTGATACCCCATCTTCCTAGTTGAAGAGGATGAATAGCATGAAGAAGCTGACGTTCAACTCTATCTCTATGATTCCAACTTTATATGTCTTATTTCATAAGTTTTAATGCTCAATGGCCAATCTTTTTCAAAACTTTTTTCTTTTTTCTTTTGATAGGATGTAAGGGCTAGAGGCTCGAATTATATTGCTTTCCTTTGTTTATGTTAAGTTATAGAAGCGAGAGGCCAAGCCATATACAAATTGTATCAATTTTTGTTTACGACAATACTCATTTCAATGGCTTGACAAACTACCATAGAGAATTTAGGTAGAGGTTCCCCAACTTAATTCTCTACTAGCATGTAAATACTTTGCTACATGTTATATATAATTGATGACTACCCACTTATTTATAAAAACATATAGGTGATTAATTATATATTTTATATATTAATAGTTAGATATTGGCTTGACTTCTTTACAATTTTCAAAGATAGACATCCTTCCTTTAAATCTTCTAGAATGTTAAAAGCTTATTTTTTCTCCTTTTTTTATTCATGTTTAATGAATTGACTGATGTGAGTTTGATTGAGGTTCCAGTGATGCTAACTAGCTTACTTCTTTTGAACAAGTCAATGGGACTCATTCGTTTTCATGGTTTGGATTATCTAATTTATGTCACCTCTTTAATTCTTTAAAGTGTTATCAAACATGATAACCAATGAAGAAGGGGGTGGTTTATTTGAAATCATTGAAACTATGTTCATGTCACATCCCTCTTAGGGTTAAACAAAGACCTTCGTTGATGCTATAATATTTGATCTCTATGCATTTTTTTGGAACAATATCATGTAGATTCAATTTTGAGTATTTCTCATCGCTAAATTTATTATTTTTCTATATTTTTACCTTTGAAAAATCTTAACCTTTCGTCCAACTTATTTCAAATGACATATTTCTAGATAAACAAATTTACTTGCAAGTTATATTTTTATAATTTATTTCTTAAATCTAATAATTACATTTTTATCAAATTTTAAATAATTTTTTATACAAATTTTGAAATAAGTAAAAATTTCTAAATCCATTTTACATTGTTATACAACATAATATGTAACACAAAACTTATGGTTATTTTTAAAAGTGGTTTGTTAAACCGGTGCCTTATTATTAAAACAAGATTGCCACTTTTGGAAAATTAATAAAATAATAACAATTAAGTTGTTCAAAAATCATAAGTATTCACTAAGTTTAGCCTTTCAATGCACAAGACAAGACATATAACTATAACTCATGAGCCCCACATTACATGGGGTCGACATTGACGAGACACGAAATATAAGCATTGATAACTATAACTCATGAAATAGTTAATGGAAAGAATGAGCCCCACATTAGATGGGGTCGACATTTATTGATATTGGATCTTGAATAAGAGGCCTACATTATTCATTACTGTTTAGTAATTTTTTTATTTTTTTTTCAAACATTAAAAAACATTAAAAAGGTGAATTATAAAAACTTGTCAATTTCAAAGACAAGGTAGAAGAAGTAAGTTGTGGTAGCTTCATGTCTTCTCAAGAATAATTATATCAACTTTGTGATAAGATATATTTTTTTGATTATTGAGATTATTTAAAATGTGTTAAATAAAATAGAGAAATGATTAGCATTCACATGTGTAATATTTATGACATCATTTTCCTTGTTCTTGATAAGGAAAAAACACTACACTTTTAACTATTAATAGGTAGTATAAATATAAAACATTAGAAGTTAAATGGAATGAAAAAAACATGTAAATATATCAAGATTTTATTGATTCATTTACTATATGTAGGATTGGGAAAGTAGCAAGTCTCTAATAAGGAAAGAATGTCGAAAATACATAGCCACTCAGTGATTTCATTAAAGGAGAGGAAATTTAGTTGCTCATAAGGAAATTCAATTATCCAAAATTTAGTGGAAAGACCCCTATATAGGTTGGTAAGTATTGAAAATGTACCGCTAATGAGTGAAATAAAACATGTTGCTAGTTAGATGAGACCTGCATATTACCCATCTTCTTCCTATAGGGGACAAGGGATGAAATGACCTCTTGATTCGATCTACTTAAGCATGAGTGTGCATTCTTGTCATATTGTATATGGGTGAATATGAATAACATTGTTTGGGCTAAGAGCCACAATGAGTTGTTGCTCTAATTTCCATGGGATTGAGCTAGTCATTGATACTTACAGGACCTAACTAAATCATGTCTATTGGTTGGTAGTGGGAGGACTCTTAGTACCCAAAGATTAGGAGCATTAGTCTAATTTAATAATTTTTTTCCTTATGATCTATTAGTAGAAATAAAGGAGTCTATATATTTGCCTAATTTTCCTAGATTTTCCCAATGCAATAATGAAAATGAAGTAAATACATTGAAGACTTGACGTAAATGGAATTGAAGAAACCTGTAAACTTTTGATATCCTCCAATTTCATATTCCTAGTTCAACCATTGTGAAAGTTGCTTTGAGATACACATATTGTTGGTTGTGGAGCCTAGTTATCTTCCTGATTTATATGCAAGTATGCCTAGCCCCCTTTTGTCGGGGGATTGGGGGCGGAGCCCCCTGAGGATTTTTTTTGGGAAAATTGCCTTGTAAAATATTGTAATTTCATAGTCAATATGGACTGTTCATTATAAGGTCGCATATCTGACGATATAAGTTATGCTAGGGTTTTTTGCCCTAGAAGGAAACCCTCTTTTCCGATGGAATTGTATTGTGGCTGTGTATGTGAGTGAATATTGTATTATGAGAGAGGAGACTATGAGAGAAAGAAGATGAAGTTAGAATAGGTGTGTTGTAGGTTGTATCCCTTCATTTTGCTGGATAAACAAAAGGAAGGACCTGGCAATTTCTCTAGTGGACGTAGTCCACACTGGGTGAACCATGTATATCTGTGTCTCTATTGTATTCTGTATCTTCTGTGTTTTATTTCCGCATTTGTTTTATTTTATTACTCGACGATCCTATTTTTCTAACACATATAACCTTAATATATGTTTAGAAATAATTCAACATTTTCTTGATGTGACCACTTTAATTAGGTAATAATGTTAGAATGATCATACTCATATCATTAAAACATGAGCCCAAATTTTCAACTTTATTTGTAATTGGTATTATGTGGAACCAATTTAGGTTGATCATTTAGCCCACTTTTGATCTATTTCTCATCCATAACCATTTCAACTCAATTTGTTACCTACATTTGATTTAAAATAATACAAATTAAAATGTAGGTTATTAATGTAGTCAATATATCATAGAAGATACATTAATGGATATATAGGTCAATATTATGGTCAAATAGTGGGTGGAAATACGTGTCATTATAAATGTCTAACATAATGAATATAGATTAAAAATTTGATTTTCACATGACATAATTGACAATATATCATCAAGATAAATATTTCTCCAAAATTGAAATTGGTAATTTGTCATAACTTTTGGATTGCAATATAATTTGTCTTAAGTTATCATAATATTACATTCATTTAATATTAATTTGTCACAACTTTGTACATAAATTATGATTTATTGTAACTTTATGATTATTAGTCATAATTTATCATAATGTTATGCTTAAAATTTATGTCAAATTCCTATCACATTTGTCACCAAAAAGAGGGTCCTTATGCTTAAAATTTCTATCAAATCCTTGTCATATCTGTCACCAAAAAGAGGGTCCTTGTGCTACAAGATTAGCTCACTCCCTATTTAGACGAGACACATCATGAGAATGGAACTTTTGTAGAATGGATCTTTGATAGAGAGGTTGATGTTGTTTAAATCTTATGTCACAATGGGTTATTTCAAATTATTGAATGGATGAATCATTACCCTCCACACCTAGGTCCAATCTCGTAAGTGGCATGTTAGGCCCGAAGTGGTTTGATAAAAAAGGTGGGCACTCCATTTGTATTTCTAGGGATGTCTCGTCCTAGGTTGAGTCATGACTTAATGATATATGTGACTTGTGGATTTTTTCATATATCCTAGGGTGTATTGTACCAACTAGTTGGCTTGTTCCCAAGCCTAGTCCAAGTCACTTTGTCCAATTATCGATCCCCTTAATATTTAAAACACAATATATTATAATGAATGAGGTCACATTATGATGATGGTGATGACGACATTTCATCCATTTAGACCAACATTGGTCTATTAGAGCTTAAAAAAAGGAGAGAGAGTTAATTATTTTGTTTTATGATATTGATTCTAAGCTCAAAGAGATCACAAATAAGATTATGAAGCTAACTTTGGTTTTCATGAGTTAATACATTATAAATATCCATAGTATTACAAATATTTTGAAAATTAGATTTAATATTTATGTAAGGTGTACACGCTAAGAGAAAATGTTTTTCATTTTCTACCTTGTTGAAGTTGCGAGCTTTACAAATTCATTTTTCGAAGGTGTTTTAGGTCTTGTCCACCTCCCAATTTCACTATGAAGCTCATAATACAAGGGTATATGAAAATTTTAGATAAAAGTGTGGGTGGCACGTGATAATTAAGTGCAATAAAAAAACCTTTGAAATGAAAATGGTGAGTGGAATAGAACATGTATGTATGAAGATAAGTAGACAAATATTTTTTATTAAACCATTTACAAGATCGAATGGTCATATGGGATAACAAACTTTACATTTTGTGTGCCATTTTCCAAGAAAATGTGATAATTAGAGATACTGATATAATCTTCGAAATTGAATCATAAACTTGCTTTATTTTATGAGAATTATTTTACTTAGATAAAACTATTTCTTTTTTATAAATAAAATGAAAAAATGGTATGGAAATTAACCATTATATATATATATATATATATATATATTACCGTTAGCATGCATTAACACACTTTAATAAAAGTTGAATTTCAACTTATAAAAAAAAACAATTTATTTATTTTAATTTAAAAAGAAAAAACCTCTGGCCCACGTGTCGAGCACTGATCCAAACCAACAAATCTCGTTCAAGCCCATGTGCCGAGCACTGATCCAAACCAACCAACACATGGACTCCCAACAACTTACCCTCATGTCGAGCTCCAACAACATTAATGAGGCCATAAATTGGCCAACTTCCACCTTAATGTGGACAAGCACTAATAAGGTCGATGGCATAACTAAGAAGAAGTGCAAAAATATTGATACGAGCGAGAGAAGTCTCCCAAACAACCTTGGCATCAACCGTGCATGAAACCTAAAGATGATGAGGGCTCCTATAAATTTGAAAGGGCCGCATTAGATCGATCATAGGTGTGCAAGTAGATCCTTGCATTTAATCTGGATTTACAAGGCTTGTACGCATCATTGCAACCATTACCTCCATAGGAAAGCTCCCTCCTCATCCATTATTGCAATGTTGAAGCGAGTAATTCTCATTTCTCTCTCGAAGTGAGCAATCTTGTAGAGAAAGGGAGAAGCTAGAGTTTGTTCCAAGAATCAAATAGGTAACCAGACCCAAGATAAAAGTGCTCCCCCCCTAGACCAAGACCGTCTGTAGCTCTCAGGTTAGGCGACATTCAGGTATCAAGTGAGCTAGTATGACCTCGAGGGAGACCAAATTTAGAAGTCGTCGCCCCTGACCAAATGATGCAGGAGCATTGCCCACGTCAAGCGAGCCAGCGCGGAAGCGGGAGACAGCTGGACAACGACAACACAAATTTTGAAAACACCTTGATATTGTTGCGCAACCATTAACGTGTGGATTTAATGAAGCGAACCATGTATATTGTAATGGACCTTCAGCGGATAGCTCTCATCCTTAGGTAGATGAGGCATTTAATAGACTTAATGTAAAGTAGATAGAATATTTAATTCTAGATTTGATAGCTTTAGAGCGCAAGAGGGAAACGAGATATAGACACCCTCCTTTGTACATTGTAACATTAGCCTGAGCATTATTGAGAGCATTCAAGAGAGAAGAGCATGCAGAGAACTGTATGAAGAACGCTCATGTACAGACATTGAATTAATAGAAAAAACTTTGATTCAATTCCATGGTTGTGTTATTCTCTGTGTATTTAAGATGTTATGCTCATGAATGTTTGTTTTCTGTCATACATTTGCTTTTATATGCTGTGTATGGGATTTCATGGTTGAATAGAAGTCTGAGAGGAAATGTGAATGAGTTTCAATTGTTTCTCTAATTGAGCCAAGATATTTCTGCAAGGAGTGCAGTTGAATTGTCTGGAAGGAGTGCGTTGACAGAAGGGTTCAATTAGAGTTAACTTTTGTTCTCATTCATCTTAGAAGTGCAGATTTGGCACCAGAGCCGTGCAAGGCATGCGCAGGCTAGACGAAGACTCAGAGTTGCGATTCTGAGCAAAGGAATCGAAGACTGCTGCTGCAGGAGTGCGCAAAGTCGTAAAGACTTCAACACTTAGTCGAGGTTGAAGGGTTGCCACAAGGAGTGCGCGCAAAAGGTTTCTTGAGAAGACTTAAAGTCGTGGGAAGCTCAGGAGAGATAGGCCTTCAAATTCATTGAAGGACCAAGCAAGAAGTTGTGCATGAGCAGGTTGAACGGAAGCATCGTAGGTTGGCAAGCAGGTAAACGAGTCTCGAAGGGGGACACTCCGTCATCTCGGGGATTGTATAAGAAAGGATAGACGGTTGGCGTTCTCCATGGAGAATCCACGAGTTTCTGTGAGTCGTCAGATCTCACAGAGGTGCCAGGAAGTCATAGCGCAAGCGAGAAGGAGGTTAAAATCTCAGGGAGGTGTCGAGCCATTGGTCCAAGCCAGCTAGGGCCATTGGATCCATCGCGAGATCGCCCATCGGGGTTTCGCAAGAAAAGAGTCGAGGATTTAGTCACGGAAATCGTGATATTGCGATAAGCGAAGACCCGACGGATTGCGTAAATAGTGTGGGCCACCAGGAGTTGGTGATGTGGCAGGTGACGTGAGTTATCAGGGTTTCACAGCGAAAGTTTCGAGTATTGGATATCCGGATTCGCGATCCCGTGAAGTCCGAAGTCCCGACGTCGACGTTTCAGCGCATCGGGTATCGGAGGTTGGAAACCCAAGTGGTTGGTGTCACGAGTTGAGAAGACACGATAGAGCGACATCCCAATAGCGGAGGGAGAAAGTCAGCGATTGACTGGCCATCGGGTCTTGGGGGTTTGAGAGCCTAGAGATCGATAGTGAACTTGCGAAGTCGTGAGTTCTGATCCTCTGACAACTAAAGAAAGGGGGATTCCGTCGAAGAGAATCTGTGGGTAAGAAAGATTCCCGATAGGGAATCAGAAGAACCTTTGACGTTCTTCGGGCTGAGAAGGAAAGAAGATCCTAAGGAAGCGGACGTGCTCTGAGGAGTGCGGCTGCGATCAAGTGGTATCAGAGCGGGAATATCTCTTTGATTTCTGTATAAGAGAAGGAGAAATTACCATGCCGCCAAGAAGAGAAAGGCAATCACCTGATCCAGAAGATAGGGAGGTGAGGAGAAGAGGCAGGCCAGCATCAAATCCAGAAATGGAGAGACAGATGAGAGATCTCCGAGCAAGACTTGAAGACATGGAGACAACTTAGAGACGCACAGTTGGTGCAGGGGATCTTAGTGATTCCTAAGACAAGATGGAAGCTGGACATGAAGAAGAGGTCACAACAAAAGATGCATCAACCGAGCAGTTGATCAAAGCCATTTCCAGAATGGGTGCAAAGACAAAAATGGACATTCTAGTCTATGAAGGAAATCTGGATGCCGAGGAGATGTTAGATTGGATTAGAGCTCTTGACACCTACTTCGATTATGAGGATATCGAAGAGGATAAGAAGGTTAGACATGTTGTCACACACTTGAAGGGACACACATCATTGTGGTGGGACGAGCTACAAGCTGACAAACGCTGCAAAGGCAAGCAGAAGATCAAAAGTTGGGATCGAATGATCGCAAAGATGAAAGCGAAGTTCATCCTGAGAGATTATCAAATCACACTGTTCAGGCGAATGCAGAACCTGAGACAGAAACTGATGACAGTGAAAGAATACACCGAAGAATTCTATCGACTGAACATTAGAGCAGGTCATCGGGAGAGCGATGATGAGAAGGTCGCCAGATATCTGAATGGTCTGAGATACGACATTCAGGATGAATTAAGCATGGTTACCATCAGGACGGTGGAAGATGCTTATCATATGGCTCTGAAAGCTGAAGAGAAGCTGATCCGAAAGAAAGGACAGCGAGGGCGAGGCAGAAGTTAGCCTAGAGGCAAAGCAGTTGCCCAGGAGAAATTCCAGAAGCCCAAGGAGGAATGGAAGAAACCTTAGGGTAAAGTTGAAAGAGGTGGAACCTCATAGCGAGGGCCACATGTTGAGTAGAGAGGACAGCATAAAGAGCAGAGTGGAGGATATGCTGACGCAAATACTTTTCCTCGTACTAGAGGTAGAGGAAGAGGAAGAGGTGGAGTCATTGCATGCTTCACATACGGGAAGAATGGGCACAAGTCTTATGAGTGTCCAGAGAAAAAGAAGGACATCACAGAAGCTCACATCACTGAAGCGCAGAGGCGAGATGTTGAGGCGGAAGATGCAGAAGGCAGAAGATCGCTTATGATGCGTAAAGTCCTTTTGACACCTGAGAAGGAGGTGGAAAGCTCGGTTCAGAGGACCAGACTGTTCAGAACAGCTTGCAAGACCAAGGATAGGGTGTGCAAGGTTATCGTAGACAATGGTAGCACGGATAATCTCGTATCCACAGAGATGGTAGAGAAATTGGAGCTGGAGACGACTGATCATCCCAGTCCATATAGAGTTTCGTGGCTACAGAAAGGACACCAGGGAACTGTTACTAAACAATGCTTGGTTGAGTTCAAAATAGGTGGGTATAATGATAAGATTCTATGTGATGTTATTCCCATGGATGTATGTCATTTATTATTGGGTAGACCATGGCAATATGACAGAAATGTGATTCATGATGGGAGAATGAACACATATACCCTGGAGAAGAATGGGAGAACCCATATGTTGCTTCCGATAAAGGATAAGGAGGTGAAGCCGGAAGTAAGAAACACAATACTTCTCATGAGTGGGAAAGAGCTTCTTACAAAGGTGAAGAAGAATGAAGATCCACAATTCTTTGTGGTCAGAAAGCCGAGGATTATTCTGATTAGCACAAGAGTGGATGATTTACCAGATGAGGTTTAGGAACTGCTGGAAGAGTTCGCTGACATCATAGTGGACGAATTACCTCGTTCGTTGCCACCGATGAGAAGTGTGAGTCATCACATAGACCTCATACCAGGAGCTAGTTTGCTGAATAAAGCCGCGTACAGGTTGATGCCGTAAGAAAATGAGGAGGTCAAGAAGCAGGTTCAGGATTTGATGGACAAAGGATTGGTCAGAGAGAGTTTGAGTCCATGTGTTGTTCTGACAGTACTCAGTCCGAAGAAAGACGGAGGTTGGAGGATGTGTACCGACTCAAGAGCGATCAATAAAATAACCATCAGGTACAGGTTTCCACTGCCGAGAATGGATGATCTGACGGATTGCCTGAGTGGGGAACAGTATTTTTCAAAGATAGATTTGAAAAGCGGATACCACTAGATTCGCATGAGGGAAGGTGATGAATGGAAAACAGCCTTCAAAACCAATGAAGGGTTGTATGAATGGCTAGTCATGCCGTTTGGCTTGAAGAATGCACCGAGTACCTTCATGAGGTTGATGAATGAAGTCTTGAGGGAATTCATCGGAAAATTTTTCATTGTTTATTTAGATGATATACTGATTTACAGTAAGTCAGTGGCTGAGCATTTGAAGCATTTGGCCATAGTGATGAAGAAGCTACAGTAGGAGAAGCTGTTGATTAATGTGAAGAAATCTTCATTTATGAAGACTGAACTCATCTATTTGGGTTTTGTTATTTTGGCTAATGAGTTGAGGATGGATCCAGATAAAGTAGAAGTGATCAAGAATTGGCCATCACCGAGAAATGTGTTTGAGGTGAGAAGTTTTCATGGAATGGCTAGTTTCTACCGGAAGTTCATCAGGAATTTCAGTGGAATTAGCGCAACAATGATGGACACAGTGAAGAAGCGGCATAAATCTTTTCACTGGACAGCTAAGGCTGAAAAGAGCTTCAATCTGCTGAAGCGGAAGATCACAGAACAACCAGTGTTGGTGTTGCCGGATTTCCAGAAAACATTTCAGGTAAAATGTGATGCAAGTGGGTTTGCCATAGGAGCGGTCTTGAGTCAGGAAGACAGACCAGTTGCATATTTCAGCGAGAAGCTAGATGAAGAAAAACTGAAATACTCCACGTATGATAAAGAATTTTACGCTATCATACAAGCACTGAAGAAGTGGAGGCATTACTTGATCCCAAAGGAATTTGTATTGTATAGTGATAATCATGCATTGCAGTTTGTGACTCAACAAGAGAAGTTGAATCAGAAACATGCAAAATGGGTAGAGTATATGTAGAATTTCACATTTGTGATTAAACACATTTCAGGTATTGCTAACAAAGTGGATGATGCTTTGAGCAGGAAATGTTTGCTATTGCAGGAGTTCTGAGTCAAAACTTTGGGTTTTGAAAATCTCAGGGACATGTACACAGGAGATGCAGATTTTGGAGAAGCGTATGAAGCAACTGAGAATCTAGTTCTCAGAGACAGAAGTCCTTGAATAGATTATATGATCTAGGAGGGGTTGCTGTTCAGAGGCAATCAATTGTGTATTCTGAAATGCTCCATGAGAGAGAACTTGCTTAAAGAGAAACACAGTGGTGGATTGGCAGGACACTTTGGCCATGACAAAACATTCGCGAAGCTAACTGAGTCATATTTTTGGCCAGGGATGCGAGCAGATGTCAAGAGGTTTGTTGATAGATGTCGGATTTGTCAGCATTCGAAGGGGAGAAAGCAGAATGTAGGTTTTTATCAGCCATTGCCCATACCAGAGAGGCCATGGGAGGCGATCAGCATGGATTTTGTATTAGGGTTGCCGAGGAAACAAAGAGGTGTTGATTCAATCTTTGTGGTGGTGGACAGGTTTTCAAAAATGGCACACTTCATTCCATGCCAGAAGACCAGCGATGCGACGCACATCGCAAATCTGTTTTTCAAAGAGATTGTTAGACTTCATGGATTGCCAAAAAGCATAGTTTCGGACAGGGATACTAAATTCATAGGGAATTTTTGGAGGACGCTATGGAAGAAGCTAGGAACTAATCTGGCATTTAGTTCTGCTTATCATCCTCAGACGGATGGACAAACAGAAGTGGTCAACCGAAGTCTGGGAGACTTGCTGAGAAGTTTGGTGACAGAGCACCATAGCAGCTGGGACAATATATTTCCACAGGCAGAATTTGCATACAACGATTCAGTGAATTGGAGTACAGGCAAGAGTCCATTTCAGGTTGTTTACGAAATACAACCGAGAGGAGTATCTGAATTGCGAGAATCAGAACAGACTGCTACTAGCAGCGCTAGTGCAGAGGAATTCGCTGAGGCGATGAAAGAACTTCACAGTCAGGTGAAGGAACGACTGCTTAAATCAAATCAGGAATACAAGCGCAGAGCAGATCAGCATCGGAGACAACTTCAGTTTGAAGTTGATGATCTAGTTCTGGCGCACCTGAGGAAAGAAAGGTTCCCGAGGGGAACATACAATAAGCTAAAAATGAATAAAATCGGGCCATGCAAGGTCTTGAGAAAATTCAGAGAAAATGCTTATGAGATTGAGTCGCCGGATGGCATCGGAATATCTCTGATATTCAATGTTGCAGATTTATACCCATACAGAGCTGGGGAAAAGGAGGCTGGAACTGAGAAACCAGTGGTCCAGTGGACGAAGCAGATGCCGACAGCAGAGAAGCCGCATATGGAGTGCATACTGGACAAGAGAGTGGGTAAAAAGACCCGAAGGAAGGAATACTATGAGTATCTGGTCAAAAGGAAGGGCCACCCAGTGGAAGATGCCAGCTGGGAGGGCGAAGTAGTAATCCAGAAGCATGGACACACCGTGCAGGAGCTCATGGATAGGATCCCATGAAATTTTTCAAGCGAGGGAGTATGATGCAGGAGCATCGCCCACGTCAAGCGAGCCAGCGCGGAAGCGGGAGACAACTGGACAACGCCAGCACAAATTTTGAAAACACCTTGATATTGTTGCGCAACCATTAATCTATGGATCTAATGAAGCGCACCATGTATATTGTAATGGACCTTGAGTGGATAGCTCTCGTCCTTAGGTAGATGAGGCATTTAATAGACTTAATGTAAAGTAGATAGAATATTTAATTCTAGATTTGATAGCTTTAGAGTGCAAGAGGGAAACAGGATATAGACACCCTCCTTTGTACATTGTAACATTAGCCTGAGCATTATTGAGAGCATTCAGGAGAGAAGAGCATGCAAAGAGCTGTATGAAGAATGCCCATGTACATACATTGAATTAATAGAAAAAGATTTGATTCAATTCCATGGTTGTGTTATTCTCTGTGTATTTAAGATGTTATGCTCATGAATGTTTGCTTTCTGTCATACATTTTCTTTTATATGCTGTGTATGGGATTTCATGGTTGAATAAAAGTCTGAGAGGAAATGTGAATGAGTTTCAATTGTTTCTCTAATTAAGCCAAGATATTCCTGCAAGGAGTGCAGTTGAATTGTCTGCAAGGAGTGCATTGATAGAAGGGTTCAATTAGAGTTAGCTTTTGTTCTCATTCATCTTAGAAGTACAGATTTGGCACCCGAACCATGCAAGGAGTGTGCAGGCTAGACGAAGACTCAGAGTTGCGATTTTGAGCAAAGGAATCGAAGACTGCTACTGCAGGAGTGCGCAGAGTTGAAAAGACTTCAACACTTAGTCGGGGTTGAAGGGTTGCCACAAGGAGTGCGCGCAAAAGGTTTCCTGAGAAGACTTAAAGTCGTGGGAAGCTCAGGAGAGATGGGCCTTCAAATTTGTTGAAGGACCAAGCAAGAAGTTGTGCGTGAGTAGGTTGAACGGAAGCATCCCAGGTTGGCGAGCAGGTAAACGAGTCTCGAAGGGGGACACTCCGTCATCTTGGGGATTGTATAAGAAAGGATAGACGGTTGGCATTCTCTGTGGAGAATCCACGAGTTTCTGTGAGTCGTCAGATCTCACAGAGGTGCCAGGAAGTCACAGCGCAAGCGAGAAGGAGGTTAAAAGCTCAGGGAGGTGTTGAGCCGTTGGTCCAAGCCAGCTAGGGCCATTGGATCCATCGCGAGATCGCCCATCGGGGTTTCGCGAGAAAAGAGTCGAGGATTTAGTCACGGAAATCGTGATATTGCGATAAGCGAAGAACTGACAGATTGCGTAAATAGTGTGGGCCACCAGGAGTTGGTGACGTGGCAGGTGACTTGAGTTATCGGGGTTTCGCAGCGACAGTTCCGAGTATTGGATATTCGGATTCGCGATCCCGCGAAGTCCGAAGTCCCAACGTCAGCGTTTCGGCGCATCGAGTATCAGAGGTTGGAAACCCAAGTGGTTGGTGTCGCGAGTTGCGAAGACACGATAGAGCGAAGTCCCGATAGCGGAGGGAGAAAGTCAGCGATTGACTGGCCATCAAGTCTCGGGGGTTTGAGAGCCTAGAGATCGATAGTGAACTTGCGAAGTCGCGAGTTTTGATCCTCCGACAACTAAAGAAAGGGGGATTCCGCCGAAGAGAATCTGTGGGTAAGAAAGATTCCCGATAGGGAATCAGAAGAACCTTTGATGTTCTTCGGGCCGAGAAGGAAAGAAGATCCTGATGAAGCGCACGTGCTCCGAGGTGTGCGGCTGCGATCACCAAACCTCCCTCTCTCAAGGTCACATCAAGATGTAGTCAGAGTGACATAATCATATCAAGCTCAAACCCCTCCAACTACTAGAGAAGCAGTGGAAGCTCTTGAAGAAGATGTCTGTTGCATTTGACAATGCATTTCAAACAATGAAGTTGATTCATAAATGATAGCTCAGATACCAGACACTGGTTCTACCGGGACAAGGACACCAAGTACTATCACACTGTTGATCTATATTGGCATTTGAAGGCTCTCCGTGGAAGGGCTCTCGCTGACAAGTAGGCAATCTTAAATGACCTCTTCATGCAGATTGAATATCTCCATTTGCATTTCAAAGCTATGGATAAAAAGATCACCATCATGGCTTCCACTTCAGGATTACACTTTGGCGAACCGAGTAGTGATATCCCTCAGGTTCTAGAAGAAAATGCCCCTCCCTTTGTTGTAAACATTCCATGATATCTCCTCTTATCAACAACTTCTTGTATAATTTTGTAGTCAACATAAGACAATTCAAATTTGTATACTTTTTGTAGCTAGATCATGGCAAATACCACAGATGACATATATAATAAGGAGTCCAATACATGTGATAAATCTCATTTTGTCAATGTCAAAGCTCAAAACTTAAAAGTTAGCGATATGGCTGCTAATTAGGCCTACTAGATAACATGCATACAATTGATCATTTGTAATTTTGTTCTTGTATTTTTGTCTATATTTTATAATACAGTTTGATCGCTCACTAAAAAAAATTAAAAAGAAAAAAAAAATATTATAAAATAAATCCATGAATTATATATATAATAATTAAGTCGCGTAGACTAATTTATTTAAAAAAAAATTAAAAAGAAAAAAAATATTATAAAATAAATCCATGAATTACATATATAATAATTAAGTTGTGTAGACTAATTTATTTTAAAATATATGTAAAAGATTTTTAAAATTAAATAAATTAATTTGAATAATTAAATATTTTAAACTTAAAAAAATTTCTAAATCATTTTTCCAAAATAATTACTTGATTTACACATTTTGGTTTTTTTTTTTAATCAAATTAAATCTTTTTACAAAATGTAAAAAACATATTTTAATCTTTCAAAAAATTAAAAAAATAAATAAAAAGATTAAGTCATAAATAATTTAAATTTTTTTCAAAATATAGTCATGAATGTATAATTGAATGCAGCATGCTGAAAAACTTTTGGGGCACTTGGATTATACATAAATAGTTATTCAAATCTGCGGATCTAACAATACATCGTCGGATTTCGGGCAAATATCCTCGAAAAATATCACAGAAAAAAATCATTTCGTAGAATGTTTAGACTATGACGTTATTTTGTATCAAGGAGGGTCACATTATCTTGATTATTTTAAGCACCAAAGGTTATGATTATTTTATGCACTAATGGTTATTTTATGTCAAGGAGGGTTAACAGAAGTTTGAATATGGAGAGGATGTGATAAATAAGTATAATAAAAATAAATATGATCAAAATAATAATGTGTGGGTGAAAAATGTATGTAAGTTTCTTTTAAATAAAAGTTTATGGGAAATTAAAGAGATATTTTTTGACATTTGCAAATGACATCCCTAATAAACTTGATGTTGCAAACTAATGCACTTTATTTAAAGAGATTCGAACATATCCGTATAAAACTAGACAAATGACTAACATCATTGACAACAACCATTTAAACTAACCCAAACTTTAAAAATACAAGTATGCTATGAAGATATAACACATATTATTAGCATGGAGGACATAAGCATGCAAGGGGGGAGTGTGCATATAAAATTAACATTGAGTGCATTGATTATAAAGTATGGAAGCATGTAGAATATGGTCAAGGGGAGGGCATGGTGATGAATGCACAAGTGTAACAAGAATGATGTGGCATGGCATTGGAACATTGTGTTAAAAAAAGTTGAAGGAAGTCATGAAGGAGAAAATGGAGTTGAACATTAAAATTGGATTATCATATTTCAAAATGTAAATAAAAAAACAGCTTATAGATTGAATTGATTAAGTTATGGATACAGAAATACAAAGAAAAATGAAAACAAATAATGAATCATACGCATGCAAATTAAAACATAACATATTCATTTGTATTATTTTATAATTATTAACGACAATGTTCAATGAAAGAAAACGTGTGAGAGAAAGAAGAATGACTAATTAATAAGTAGTTCCATGCTCTAAGCTTTGTGTGATACATCATATACATGGGAATACATTTCAATTATAAAAATGTTTATTTAATTAATAAACACAATTTTCTTCTATAACAATTGATGGGGGATGGGGTGATTGTTTCTCTTCTTAACACGTTGTGTCGTTGTTAGCACACATATATTGATGCACACAACCATAAAGATCTTAAGCGATGGTTAACATTCTTATTGTATACATAAAGTTGAGGCATGTATACTGAAGTAAAATGTGCATGTATTAGATGTTGATGTGCACACAACATGTTGAAGTGTGCATGCAGGCTCTCGAGTTGTATGTGCCAATCATTATTAAGGTAAGGGACATTGCCCTTTATACTTTAAAAAGAATTAGAAACCAATGATGAGTTGGTTAGAGAATATTAATGTAAGAGATACACACTTTTTAACACATATAAAGTTGTGTGCTGAATAGTTTTTAGAAACTACAAAAACTAAAAAAATAGAGCAATCAACTATGAATATAAAGCATTGGAAGTGGGGTTAATGAATCATGGTATCCTTGTTAATATTAAGGTAAATTGAGTATAAAATGCCCAAAGTGCCAAACAAAAAGTCAAAAGCTCATCATTACATTATCCCATGGATTATCCCATCCATGGGTAGTTTGATTTTGTTTAGTTGTGAGTGGATGAATGTTCAAATGTACGATACTTGGTGTTGTAGTGTAAAACCACTCAATCACAAGTGTCCACAACAAAAGAGAAGTGAACATTTGAAACTCCACAAAATCAACATGATATGAGACACAAGGTTTAGTATTATACCTATTATTATTATTTTTGTCAATCATATACAACCTTACAAAGAGAGTTGGTTGAGAACAATATATGAAGGACAATTATTCATTACACATACTTGCAAATGAAATTAGAAAGTGGTGCAATCTTCAAGTGCAAGAATTCATGAATGAATATAATTTAATCATAATTATTTTGTATTTATAAATTTGGTGTATTTTATAAATATTAAAATTTTGATTATGAATAAATATAATTATAATTATTTTGTATTTATAAATTTGGTTTAATTTATATTATGTATTTAAATATAAATGATTAAGCATCCAAATGAGGTGTCAAGGAGATGATTTGATGCACATGTCATACTACTAGTTAGTTGTTATGACAATAATTACTTGATGGTAGAAGGAGGCACACACCACACTATATGGTTAATGTGGAGGGGGGTGACACTCATCGCTTGGTTAATGAGGGTTCCAGTTGACACACATCACTTGGATGTGACATTCATCACCCAAGTGACTTGGTTCATGAAGGGAAGGGGAAGCTCTAGATATGGTACAACATATAGATACACACTCTCCCAACCATGATGATTTTGATACATTTCAAAATCATAGCTTGCAAATGAATGACATTGAGCTCGAGGAAATGGGGGTTTATAGCCATTTGACTCTGGACCAATATCCTCCTAACGATTGTTTCCACTCAGCATAAAATGACCTCTCTCATCACCCTCTGTCATCACCCTCTGAGAAAGGTTAAGGAGAACTAGACGAAGGCTAAGAGAAAAGTGTTGAGACAGAAATGGACTATCTAGTACCTATTATAGTGTAAGAGTCAGAACACTTCAAGAAGACAAATGAAATAATGATGAAGATATATCAGTCACTAAAGAAAGAGAAGGAAGTAGACCCAACACTGCTTAGGCATAAAAGTAGGGAGATACCTTCCTCTCTCAAGGCCCACAATATTCATTACCATGTTTTTGCTTTTTCTCTCAAACATTTCAAAGGTGAATAATAAAAACTTGTCATTCAAAGACAAGGTAGAAGAGGCAAGCTTTGGTAACTTTCTTTCTTCTCATGAATAATCATATCAATTTTGTGGTAAGATATTTTTTTTGTGATTATTGAGATTATTTAAAATATGTTAAATAAAACATGAATATAATTATCATTTACATGTGTCATAATTATGACATTATTTCCTTTCTTCTCGATAAGGAAAAACACTTCAATTTTAACTATTAGCACATTGTATAAAATTTTACAAAATATCAAGAGTTAAATGGAATCAAAGAAACACATAAATATATCAAGCTTTCATTGAGTCATTGGTTGTAGGTAGGATGGGGAAAGTAGTAAGCCTCTAAATATATAGCCATTCAATTCTCTCTCATAAAAAGAGATGAAATTTGGTTGCTTGCAAGGGATTTAAATGATCCAAAATCTAGTCTAAAAGCCCCTCTATAAGTTGGTAAATGTTGAAAATGCATTGCTAGCTACTGAAATGAAACCTTTTGCTAGTGACATGGGACCTTCATATTACCCATATTCTTCCTATTAGGGACAAGGTACAAAATTACCTCTCAATTCAATCTACTTAAGGGTGGATAAATAAGGCCAACATTATATGGGCCAAGAGCCATAGTGAGTTCTTGCTCCAATTTTTATGTGATTGAGTTGGTCTTTGATACCTGCAAGGCCCAACTAAATGATGTTAATTAGTTTGTAGTGGGAGGACTCTTAGAACTCATAGATTGGGAGTGCTAGTCCAACCCAATCATTTTATTCCTTGTGATCTATTAATGGCAATAAAGGAGTCTATCTATTGCCTAGCTTTAGTAAATTTCCTCAATGCAATAATTAAATTGAAGTAAATACATTGAAGATTGGACTTGAATGGAATTGAAGAAACCTGTAAATTTTTTATTTCCTCCAATTTCATAATCCTAATTCAACCATTGCCAATGTTGCTTTAAGATACACATATAACCTTATTATATATTTATAAATACTTAATCCTTTTCTTGATGTGATTGCTTTAATTAGGTAACAATGTTAGAATGGTCATACTCATATCGCTAGAGCACGAGTCAAAATTTTTGACTTTATTTACCATTGGTATTATGTGGGTGCTAGTTTAGCTTGAAAATTTAGCCCACTTTCGATTAATTTCTCATCCATAACCATTTCGACCCAGTTTGTGACCTACATTTTGGCTTAAATAATATGAGTTGAAATCTAAATTATTAATATAGTCAATATCAAAGAAAATATGTTAGTTGATATGTAGGTCGATATTAGGGTCAAATAGTGGGTGGAAATATGCGTCATTATAAGTGTTGAAGATAATAAATATAGGTGAAAAATTTTCTTTTCATGTGACATAATTGACATATATCATCAAGATAATTATTTCTCTAAAATTTAAATTGGTAATTTATCATAAATTTTGGATTGCAATATAATTTGCCGTAAGCTATCGTAATTTACATCCATATAATATTAATTTGTTGTAATATTATAATTTGTCATAACTTTGTAAGGAAATTATAATTTATCGTAACGTTATGAATAATAGTCACAATTTATCATAATGTTATGCTTATCTAGTATTAATATGCAAAATAATTAGGAATGAACATAAGCACTAGAATCACATTCATAAGCTACATATTTGAGATTGTAGTGGTTATAAAATAACCCAAGATCAAGAGCCTAAAAAAAAGAACATAGATCAAGGAGTGAAATGCCAGATTATTGTAAGGGTATCACTCTGCTCTATATTCATCAACTAGCTAACTCCCTAGAAAGAAAGATAATGTGCGCAATATAAATACAATGAATTACTTTTGAGATTCAGGAAACATCAGAAAGATGTGCATGCCACAAATTGCTCCATAAAGTAGGGAATCAAAGCTAAGTAAGCTTAACATGCATGAATGCACTGAAGTAGAGTGCTAAAATGCACCAACATCCCCCATAAGCACAACTTAGGTGAGTATGTGGCAACAAAGATGGGCCTTGACAAATGTGAATTCATATTAGGTGCCCATTTACAAAAAACAAACAAAAGGAAACTCAAGAAATGATGGGAAAACCCTCCCCAAGAAAACAGAAAGAGAAGACCATGTACCATGCTTTGGAGAAGAAGTTGCTTGCACCCCTAGTAGAACTTGTAAATGGATAAACTTGTTCGCTATGAAAGGTTTGGTGAAGTTGTCAACAATATGTTGTATTTTCAATGGATTGTCGACGTTTCAGATCCATATCAGGATCCATCTTTAGGACAAGAGGCCTAGGTTTTAATTGGTGAGAAGAGTTGGTTATAAATACTAAAGGTGTGGGGAGAATTATGTGTTGGCTGGAGTTTTTTGGTGAAGATATTAGATTAGGTTTATTTAGGGTTTTTTTCTAAAAATTGTTTAAATTTTTTTGAAGGTGTATTTAATAAATGAGTAAGTATAAAAATATTGGTAATTATTTAATTTAAATATTGGTAATCATTATAATTAAATATTGGTAGTCATTTAATTGAAGGTTTATTTAGGGTTTTCTTAAAAATTATTTAAATTTTTATTAAAATTTTAATTAAATATTGGAAAAAACCCTAAATAAACCTAGTCTACGATCTTCACCAAAAAACTCCAGCCGACACATAATTCTGCCCGCACCTTTAGTATTTATAACCAACTCTTCTCACCAATTAAAACCCAGGCTTCTTGTCCTGAAGATGGATACTGATATGGATCCGAAACGTCGACAATCCATTGAAAATATTGTGGTCTCTCCGAACATGCCTGGAAACACTCCTCACCACAAAAATCTCATCAATATGTTGTATTGTTGGATAGTGTCTCAAATCAATGACCTACCCATGAATAAGCTCCCAAATGAAGTGCATATGAATCTCAATGTGCTTGGTCCACTATCGGTGAGCCATATCTCGTGAGATCTAAATGATACTTTGATTGCCACAAAAAATGAAAAATGGGCGATGGTACTAGATACCAAAATCTACGAGAATGTGTTGAAACTAGATGGCTTCAGTGGCTACATTGATAGCTCCTTGATGCTCTCCCTCTGTGGTAGATAGAACAATGTTTGATTGTTTCTTGCTCTCCCAACAAATTGGACCAGAACCAAGGAAGAAGAGGTAGCCTAAAGTGGATTTGTGATTTGTAGCATTGCATGTCCAATCTAAATCTATACACCCCACTAAATCAAAGTCATAACTTGTTGGATAATGAATCACAAACATGATCCTTGAATGTAGTGAAGAATCTACTTGATTGCCTTCAATGCAACTTGTGGGGTTCTTGCATATATCTAGAAACAATTCCAACAACATAATAGATGTTGGGCCTAGTATGTGTGAGATAAAGAAGACTCCCAACTAGTTGTATATATCAGTGTTGTCGGTTAAAGGTGAAGAAAAAGCATCCTTGAATGATAACAAATGGAGGAGGGGGCAGATTATTTGACATGACTGAATCTATGTTCATGTCACATCCATTTGAGGGTTGGATATAGACCTTGGTCGATGTCACAATGAGTTCTTTGCATTTTCTGGGAACAACATCATGGATATTCAACTCGAAATATCCTAAATCACTAGGTTTGTTATTTTTCCATTTTTTACCTTGAAAGATCTTGGTGTTTAGACAAACTTATTTCAAATAACATATTTAAACAAATTTACTCTTGCGAATTGGCGCGAAGATTCACCAGCAACGTTCACAACCATTCGGCCCCCACTGACACACCGGGATGGGCGAAGAAGAGGGGGGGAAACCCCCCTCATACCACAATGTTGCGGCCAATGATAAATCAGGCACCAAAGCAAAGAGACCCACCTTCGAGCCGCCACTGCAGGTACGAGAGCAGCTCCTAGCCAGGGAACAAGGCCTCAGGAAGGAAATGGAGACAGAAGCGGGAACCTCTCAACCAAAGCCACCCCGTGGATGGGAACCAGGCAAATGCATTCCACAAATGGAGAAACCACTGAGATACCTCATCAGCTCAACTAGGGTTGGATAGCACACACAATTCATGAGAGAGCACGCCCTCATTGGCAAATGTTTGGGACTCTGGCCAGCAGAGAGGGACCTCAACAAATGGATCAAGCACTGGTGGAATCCCAAAGGGGATTATGAGGTCCAACTCAGCTCCAAAGGTTTTTTCACAATTATTTTATACAATCTAGAGGGCAAGGACAGGATCTTTGAAAATGGGCCGTACTTTTATAACTCAGCAGGGATGTTGTTACGCTTCTGGATTGAAAGATTTTTCCCGGACAAAGAAGATTTCACCATGGCCTCTGTATGGATCCACCTATACTCCTTGCCACAAGAATTCTAGCTGGAAGAGATCCTAATGGGCATAGGGAACACCCTTGGGCAATATGTCAAAGCTTCGGAAGCCACAAGACAACGAAAATATACCTCATATGCCAGGATCTGTGTTTACATGAATATCTCCAAGGCACTCCCTGGAGCGGTGACCCTCGAATATCAAGATGAGGACTGGCAACAAACTCTGGACTACGAGCACATTCCCTTTAGATGCAAGAGATGCCATGAAAATGGCCACTTATATCGCGATTGCCCTCTTATCAAACAAGCCACCAGAGCAAACGACACCACACAAAAGGACGACTTCACCACGGTCGCGTCAAAAAAGAGAAACCCACCAAGGAAGCAGATCCAAGACTCCAGACGAAAAATTGCAACGAAAAACTCGTATGAGATTTTGGATCAGTTGCCGAAAGAGGAGGAAATTCAGAACCCACACAAGGAATCTCAACAGCTGCAAAAAAATGGCCCAAATCCTAACCCTTCTCCATAAGCTTGTGACACCCACACAGAAGATAGAGGAGATGGGGATGGGGACACCCCAATGCTGCTGGACGACCGAGATCTAGTAGGAATAGATCTAGAAAAGCTGGAGGAAGCCCTAAATCAAAAAGACCTGCAGACCCTCCCTGAAGAACAATTGCGCAAAGTTCATGAGGTATTTATTAATTCCTCAGCAGGATCCACAGCACGCCTGGGTATAGCAACGGACTCGAGATCTGGATCGAAGAGAGTCCTTCGAGAAAACAAAAGAAGAGGAAGGAAAACCGCGCACCAACTAATCAAGGAAGCGGACAACCTTATGATAAATTCAGGTCAGATCCACAAGCTTTCGGAGGGATACCTCCATGCAACACCCCCCTCTTAATGATGAAGATCATCACCTGGAACATCAGAGGACTGAATGGTAGATCCAAGCAAAGGATCCTTCGAGACTGTATCATAGAAGAAAAACCAGATATCCTGCTGCTACAGGAAACTAAATGCCGAGGAGCAGAGGCTGAAACAATCTTTCAGCGTATATGGCGAGAATGCAACTCCATAACAACAGATTCCATAGGTGCCTCTAGGGGACTTGCTATATTATGGAATCCGTCCAACATCACTATCAGCAAACCCTTTACAACGATAGGCACAATAACGACGCACTTCGAGGTCATCGGTTCGAATCAGGAAGGGGCCATCACCAATGTCTACGGGCCCCACAACAACCAAGACAAAGACAAATTCATGGAGTGGCTTGAACTATCAAGACCCTGGCAACAACTCAAAACTGGATCTTAGGAGGTGACTTCAACATGATCCTGACATTGGAGGAGAAAACTGGAGGCACCAAAAAACTAGAGCAAGACAGTGGTAAGTTTAAAGCTCTCATTGATCATCTAAAATTAGTAGATATAGAAAATAGCAATGGTACTTTCACCTGGTCCAATCGTAGATCAGGCAACCAACACATTGCATGCCGACTGGACCGCTTCTTAGTTACTGAAGAAATAATGGAATCAGGCTCCTACTTGGAAAGCCTCATTCTACCAAAAGCAGGTTCAGATCACTGGCCTCTGGCTCTTCAGTTAGACACAGGGGAGCTACCCAAGTATAAGCCTTTTCACTTCGAGAAATTCTGGCTATCGCATCTGGATTTTCAGCAGCTAGCCAAATCTTGGTGGGAACAGGTGGAAATAGACCATGGCTCAAGCATGTATAAATTCCAGCAGCACCTAAAAACTTCAAGCAGATGCTGAAACAATGGAACAAAAATTGTTTTGGCAATATCCTTCAAGGTATAAGGACCATAGAAAGCAGGCTGGGGGAGATTAAAAAAACATTCATTTCCGGATCCATAACCACAAAATTAATGAAGGAGGAGGAGCAACTACATGAACAACTAGAAGAAAGAAGGAAACAAGAGGACATCCTATGGAAGCAAAAATCCAGGGTGCAATGGCTCAAGGAAGGGGAGAAGAACACAAAATTATTTCATAGAGCTATGATTCATAGGCAACACGTCAATAGGATCACCCACTTGGAGGACAGTCAGGGAAACACAATCAGGGAACACTCCCAAATCGAGGCGGAGCTGCTCAAGTACTACCAAGACCTTTTAACGGAACCAAAAAAGGACAGAACGAAAGCCATACACAGGGTCATCGGACATATACCCTCGCTGGTAACTACATAGAAAAATGCAGCTTTAACGTGGCCCATCACCCAAGAAGAAGTAGATCAAGCAGTAAAAACCATGCCTCCAGGAAAGGCCCCCGGACTGGATGGATTTACCACAGACTTCTTCCACCACTGCTGGGACCTGATCAGAAAAGAAGTATGGGAAGTGGTAGAGGAATCAAGAGCTTCAGGCCTGGTCCTACCAGCTCTCAATGCCACCTTTCTCACCCTTATTCCGAAAGAAGAAAGAGTCACAAACCCCAAACAGTTCAGACCCATAGCCCTGTGTAATGTTATCTACAAAATTATAACGAAGGTTATAGCCAATCGACTCAAACCCATTCTGCCATTTGTCATCTCCAAGGAACATGCAGGGTACGTAGAAGGGCGACAAATCATGGATAGCGTCATCCTAGCCCATGAGATCATCCACTCCCTCAAGACTTCAAGAACTCCAGGTATGCTAATCAAACTCGATCTTTCAAAAGCCTTCGATCGAGCCAGCTGGCAATATCTCAGAGCTATCTTAGACTCTTTTGGTTTCGATCAGAGATGGATAAACTGGGTCATGAATCTCACCTCCTCCACTTTTTTCTCCATTTTGATAAATGGTGTACCATCCCAACCCTTCTCACCATCTAGAGGAATCAGACAGGGGGACTCCCTCTTCCCCTTCCTGTTTGTACTCATGGCGGAAGGCCTGGGACGATACATCAAGGCAACAGTAACTGAAGGCTCCCTCAAAGGCCTGCCTCTGCACAACATTCAGCCAACACCCTCTCATAGCCAATTTGTTGACGACACCCTCCTCCTGAACTCCCCCATGGTCAGGGAAGCCAACAAGCTCAATTCCATCTTATTCGACTTCACCGAAGCCTCAGGCATGTCACTCAATCTGGAAAAGTCCAAGCTTTACTTTTTCAATACCCCGCCTTCTGTGCAACTTCATATTTCCAGACTTCTGGGGATACCCAGGAGCTCCCTTCCGTCCAATTATCTCGGAGTTCCCCTCACAGGAGCAGAGACCAGATCCATCTCCTGGGACAACCTTCTCCTGTCCATTTCCAACAGGCTAAGCAATTGGACCTTCAGAACCCTCAATATCGCTTCTCGGCTAGTACTCCTCAAGTCCGTTTTGCAAGCTCTACCCACTTATCTCTTCACCGCTCTGGCTGCTCCCAGAAACCTTCAGAGAAACTTTCTCTGGCACGATCACCAACCCAACAAGAAATGGGCTCTAGTAAATTGGGATAGACTTTGCATGCCAGAAAGTCAAGAAGGACTGGGACTCCGGGATCCAGGGAAACTCAATCAAGTAATGGGAGCAAAAATCTGGTGGAGATGGCTAAAAACTCCAACAGCTGCATGGGCACAACCGTGGAAACAAAAATACGCCCCACTCACACCGGAGAATCAGCTAATCCGACATAACAACCGAATACATGTTTCCAACATCTGGAACACAGCTTGGCAAAATCGCACACTGGTACAGAATCATGCCTTCTGGGAGATAAGAGATGGAGAAAGTGCTATGTTCTGGCAAGACTCCTGGCAGCAACTCAAACCCTTGGACGAAATGGAAGAGCTATCCAATCTCAAAAGAGCCCTCCACCAGAGCACCTCCTTAAGGGTTAAGGACCTTTGGAAACCACCAGCACAACAACAACGGTGGCGACAATGGAAGATCTCGAATCAAGAGCTCGGGACCCCAAGAAATCTCAATCTGCAGAGCTGGCATTCTCAAGCTATCCGTAGGAACATACCTTATCGAGAGGGACCGAACATCCTAAGGTGGGGATACTCAACAGCTGGCATCTTCACAATCAAAGAAGCTTACTTACTGCAGGGAAATCACCAGGGGGAAAAAAAGGAGCGAATTTGGAGTAAAGTCTGGAACCCCGCTCTCTGGCCTAAAATATCCACCTTCTTGTGGCTATTGGTGCACAATAGAGCCTTAACATGGGACAATCTAAGGAAGAGGGGCTTCATTGGACCATCCATCTGCGTTCTCTACTATCAACAGGAGGAAACTAAAGAACACCTCTTTAACGGGTGCCACTACAGCCAACAGATATGGGACCAAGGCGCGCAAATATTGCGCAAATCTAACCAAAATCGGAGCAGCATCAATGACACCATCGAGAATTGGGATCACAGTACCTATAACAACCCTATACTAAATCTCATCTGGCAACTTTTGCCAGGATTTATTCTCTGGCAGATTTGGAAGGAACGGAATAAGCGAATATTCCACTCCCGACCTTCCCTGCCTGAGGCCACATGGGAGAAAATCAGCTCTTTAATCAAAGAAACAACTAGGAGTAAGTCTTGGACAGAGGAAGATTTTCAATGCAACCCAGATGAGCAATGCACTCTTCAAAACTGGCAGCCCATACTAAATAATCAACCGGGACTAAGGAGTTATAAAGATCATTCGACCAGTCCAATCAGCTGGACTCCCCCTCCAACACATTTCATCAAAGTAAATTTTGATGGAGCCTCCAAAGGCAATCCGAGAGCAACAGGATATGGGGCAATGCTCAGAAATTCAAGCGGCGAAATCCTTGATGTGGGATTCTTGGGGGACACAACCAACAATGTAGTCGAGCTAACGGGATTACTGCGGGGTCTCCAAACAGCCATGGACAAAGGCCACCAAAGGATAATCTTAGAGGGGGACTCGCAAGTCATCATAAAGCTAACCACCAAGATTCTCCATGGCAGTAATCCTGCAAAAATCTCACCAAGTTGGAGACTCTCTGGTTTGCTCGAAGACTTCAGCCAACTCCTTCAACCCCATCTCAACATCATTACTTCCCACGTGAAACGGGACACAAACAAGGTTGCAGACTGCCTAGCAAATGAAGCAGTCGAAACGGGCACTGAGCACTTTTGCTGGGAATCCCACATCTCACCAGATCCAGAGATCTTCACTCGATGCCAAATCTTGGCCACCAAGGACCTTCAACCCTCGGATGGGGTGACACGCAGCACAATTGAGCCACGCAGAATCTGGTCGGGACGCAATATTAATGCATCTACCGGCCAACATCCACTCCAACGTTAATTTTCCATGGATCTGAGCAGGCGCATTCAAACAATGAGGCCTTTCGCGCAAGGGAAGGGTACCAGCCATCATCGCACTAACTAACAGGTTTTAATGGCTATGGCGGTCATGTTAGCACTCGTTCTCATCACCCAGGTCGATAGAGCAAAGCGCCAGTCGCTCTCTGCAGCTTCAGCCCCACTGGAACAGCAGCATTGTCGCAGTTTCTTCTCCACTCCACCGGAATAGGGGCATCACTCTGTGACCCCGTCAGTGCACTGGAGCAAAGCGACCTCTCCGGAAGGCACTCTGGTAATCCACTGGACCCCCACCATGCCCAGAGCGAGAGGGAAGCCACGCAGGGGAGCATCATGGTACACGACCGAATCAAGGCGCCAGAGGAAAAAGAAATTCGAGAAGGCCATAGCAATGGCAGCCATTCGAAGGCGTAAGATACCATGAATGCCTCCAATGGCGTATGTGGAAGAAGTTATCCCGGAGGGCGGCGTGGAGAGCATTCCCAAGCACACTTTGTTCATAGTGCCGAATGACTGGAACCCACCTTCAGAATTTGGTTCAACCAGCAAGCCTCCGCCTGTGATCATTCTGCTCGGTCCCAGTGCTGCCAGCCCAGAGGAGCCTTACCCCACCTGCTATGTCGAAGAGGAGATTCCACCAGAACCACCCACGGAGGCAGAGCTGAAAGCACACCATCAACGGGAGCACATGCATCATGAAGCAGCCGAGACTACTCCCAAGGTGTCAATTGATAGCCACGGGCATGAGCTGTCACTCTTTGCCGACGCAAGGTACCTCAATCTCATTTTTGAGGTGAGGAGTCTATTGGACGATCAGATCTTTCGCCTTGCACGAATTGATCAACGACTCGACCTGCTCTTCGCGGCTCACTCCAGAACTCTACCAAAGAGACAATGCCCAACATGCGCATAGCCATATGCGTTCACAGCAGGATGGCGCCAGCACGAGGACGAGGACAAGCGCGCAGGCTCAAAGGTTAAATGATGCTCAGGATTAGAATTTATTTTTTTTGTTATAATTTAGGCCTCGGGCCAGATAGCTCTCAGTTTTTTTAGAACTAGATTATGACATACAGTTCCAATTTCATGTTTGATAGTCCTGGTTTCCTTCGGGCAGGACGATGCACTGTTAATTTTGTGCACTGGGTAACACATGGCAAGGGATGCCCAGCTGTCCCGATTTGCTGTTTAGGCGGGACAACTGGCATCACAAATAGCTACTGTATTTTGCTTATGATAATATAACATGTCCCGTCTTTTTTACTTAAAAAAAAAAATTTACTCTTGCAAATTATGTTCATATATATATATATATATATATATATATATATATATATATATTAAATTCAATAATTACATTTCTATCATTTTCTTTTAAAATAAATCTTTACTTAAATACAATTTTATACAAATTTTGAAATTGGTAAAATTTTCTAAAACATAACATGTAATACAAAATTCACGGTTGTGTGAGACTTAGAAGAAAGCTTTCATAGTTTAACATATGTTTTTTATGGAAAACTTTATTCTTATTGTTTTTAAAAGCTAGTTTCTAAATCAATGCCTTCATGTCAAAATTAAAATAGTCACTTTAAAAATATTAATAAAATGAATAACAATTAAGTTGTTGGAGTCAATTGGATTTAGCTCGAGTGGTTTGTGTTGAGGGGTGTTTTCCCTCCAACTAGGGTCAATTCTTACAAGTGATATGTTGAGCTCTTAAATGAACACGCTATCGAAAAAGCCTCGATTTTTTACAAAATTTGGTTTACCTTTAATACCATCCTCGAAATGAGAAAAAGTGCCCAGTAAGTTTCCCCAAAAAGTATTTTAAGGTAAAAAAAAACAAAAAAAAAACAAAAACAAATACAAACAATTAAGTTGTTGGAAAATCATAAACATTCACAAAGTTTAACCTTTCAACAAAGAAGAAAAAAACATATAAACATTGATAACCATAACTTATAACTCATGAAGTAGTTAAGAGAAGAATGATCCCCTTTCAACAAAGAAGACAAAAAGTATAAACATTGATAACCATAACTTATAACTCATGACGTAGTTAAGGGAAGAATGATCCCCAAATTAGATGGGATTGTCATTTATTGATATTGGATCTTACAATATTGATTGACATTTATTGATATTGGATCTTGAATAAGAGGCTTACAATAATCATTATCATGTTAGTATTTTTTTTTTTTTTTCAAACATTACAAAAGTTAACTATAAGAATTTGTCCATTTCTAAGACAAGGTAGATTTAATTTTTTTTTCTCAAACATTACAAAGATGAATTATAAAAAATTGTCAATTTCAAAACAAGGTAGAAGAGGTAAGCTCTCTCTTATTAGGAATAATCATACTATCTTTGTAGTAAGGTATTTTTGTGATTATTTAAAATGTGTTAAATAAAATAGAGAAGTGATTAGCATTTAGTGTATCATATTTATAATATCATTTTATTTTTTCTCATTAAAGAAAAATACATCAATTTTAATTGTTAATATATTGTATAAAACTTTACAAAAATATAAAATATTCAATTCTTTAATTGTTAATATATTGTATAAAACTTTACAAAACACAAAATATTAAATAAAATTGAAGAAACATGTAAATATATAAGACTTTATTGATTATAGGTAAGTAGGATGGAGAAAGTAGCAAGCCTCTACCAAAGAAAGAATGTCGGAAATACATATTCACTTAAGTCTTTCATAAAAGGAAATGAAATTTAGTTGATCATAAGGAACTTTAGTTATCTAAAATTTGGTGAAAAGGCCCCTATATAAGTTGGTAAGTGTTGAAAATCTAGTGAGTGAAATAAAGCTTGTTGTTGGTGAGATGAAACTTGCATATTACTCATCTTCTTTCCATTGGGGATAAGGGGAAAAATGACCTTTCAATTTGATCTAATTAAGCTTGAGTGTGCATTCTTGTCTTGTTGTGTATGGATGAGTAGGGCCAACATTATCTAGGTCAAGAGCCGTAGTGAGTTGTTGCAACAGTTTCTATGGGACTGAGTTGCACTTTGATATCTATAAGGCCCAGCTAAATGATGTCTATTGGTTGGTGGTTGGTAGTGGGAGGACTCTAAGTACTCGAAGATAGGGAACATTAGTCTAATCTAATCATTTTGTTCATTGTGATTTATTAGTAGCGAGAAATAAGTCTGTCTATTTGCCTAGCTTTCATAGATCTCCCCAATATAATAATGAAATTGAAGCAAATACATCAAAGACTTGACTTGAATGGAATTGAAGAAACCTATAAACTTTTGATTTCCTATAATTTCACATGCCTAATTCAACCATTGTGAAAGTTGCTTTGAGATACACATATAACCTTATTATATGTTAAAAAATACTTAATCCTTTTCTTAAGTTGATGCTTTAATTAGGTAATAATGTTAGAATGGTCATACTAATATAAGTAGAACATGAGCTAAATACTTTTCTTGATGTGATATTTTAATGAGGTAATAATATTAGAATGATCATACTAATATCACTAGAACATGAGCTCAAAGTTTTTATTTTATTTACCACTGGTATTATGTGGGTACTAGTTTAGGTTAAATTTTTAGCCCACTTTCAATCTATTTCTCATCCATAACTATTTCGACCTAATTTGTGACCTATATTTGGACTTAAATAATACTAATTGAATTATAGATTGTTAATATAGTTAATACCATAAAAAATTGCAATAAAAAAAACTCTGAATGGAAAATGGTGAGTGCAATCGAATATGTATGTACAAAGATAAGTAAATAGATATTTTTTATTAAACCATTGACAAGATTGAATGGTCATGTAAGATAACAAAGTTTACATTTTGTGTGACATTTTCCAAGAAACTATGATAATTAGAGATAGTGGTGTAATCTTCGACATCGAATCATAAACTTACTTTTTTTTATGAGACTTATTTTATTCGATAATTTTTTTTTTTTTTAAATGAAAAAATGAAAAGAAAATTACACCATAAACTCAAGTAAAGTGTCTACTACTATAGGACATTGTGCTTCGTCAACATTATTGTTGGCATGCATTAACACACTTTTACAAAAATTGAATTTCAACTTATAAATTTTATTTATTTATTTATTTATAGTTTAAAAAGAAGAAAAAAATTATTGTAAAACAAAATAATAACCTAAATATATATTATTTTAATATAAAATAAATAATAACATTACATCACTAATAATTAAGTTGTGTTACATTACTAATAATTAAGTTGTGTGGACTAATTGGACTAATTTATTTTTAATTTTATGTAAAAAAAAATTGAAGTTTATGAATTAATTTGAATGACTAAATATTTTAAACTTGTTATAAAAAAATTGAATTAATTTCTCAAATTAATTACTTTTATTATATATTTCAATTTTTCTATCAAATTAAATATTATAGTTATCATCGAAACAAAACTATTTACAAAATTAAAATACTTAAAATTTCTCATAATTAAAAAACAAAAACAAAATAATAATTATAAACCAAAAATAATCTACACAACATATATGGGTGAAAAAGTGTATGTTTTTTTTGGTGTATGGATGAGTAGGCCAACATTGTCTAGGTCAAAAGTTGTGGTGAGTTGTTGCACCAGTTTCTATAGGATTGAGTTGGACTTTGATACCTGGAAGGCCCAACTAAATGATGTTTATTGGTTGGTGGTTGGTAGTGGGAGGACTCTTAGTACTCGGAGATAGGGAGCACTAGTCTAATCTAATCATTTTTGTTCCTTGTGATCTATTAATAGTGAGAAATAAATCTATTTATTTACCTAAATTTCATAGATCTCCCCAACGCAATAATGAAATTGAAGTAAATACATCAAAGATTTGACTTGAATGGAATTGAAGAAACTCATAAACTTTTGATTTTCTCTAATTTCATATGCCTAGTTCAACCATTGTCAAAGTTTCTTTGAAATACACATATAACCTTATTATATGTTAAGAAATACTTAATCATTTTCTTGATCTGATGCTTTAATTAGGTAATAATGTTAGAATGTTCATACTAATATCATTATAGCATGAGCTCAATCCTTTTCTTTTAGATAATAATGTTAGAATGGTCATACTAATATCACTAGAATATGAGCTCAAAGTTTCAACTTTATTTACAATTGGTATGATGTGGGTACTAGTTTAGGTTAAAATTTTAGCTCACTTTAATTCTATTTCTCATCCATAACCATTTCAATCTAATTTGTGACCTATATTTGGACTTAAATAATACCAATTGAATTATAGATTGTTAATATAGTTAATATTAAATAATACCAATTGAATTATAGATTGTTAATATAGTTAATATTATAGAAAAGTGCAATAAAAAAAACTATGAATAGAAAATGGTGAGTGCAATCTAATACATATGTATGAAGATAAGTAAATAGATATTTTTTTATTAAACCATTGAAAAGATTGAATGATCATTTAGGATAACAAAGTTTACATTTTGTGTAACATTTTCCAAAAACTATGATAATTAGAAATAGTGGTATAATCTTCTACATCAAATCATAAACTTATTTTTTTATGAAACTTATTTTACTCAATAAAATAAAATTAAAAAAAAAAAAATGAAAAAATGAAAAGGAAATTAAACCATAATGGCAAGTAAAGTGTCTACTACTATAGGACATTGTGCTACATCAACATCAATGTTGGCATGCATTAACACACTGTTATACAAAAGTATCTGTTGGCATGCATTAACACCCTTTTATAAAAAAATATCATACTGCTATAGGACATTGTGCTATGTCAACATCATTGTTGGCATACATTAACACACTTTTATAAAAAATGAATTTTAACTTATAAATTTTATTTATTTATTTTCAATTTAAGAAGAAAATTATTAGAAAACAAAATAATAACCTAAATATATATTATTTTAATATAAAATGAATAATAATATTACATGACTAATAATTAAGTTGTGTGTAATAATTGGAATAATTTATTTTATATATATATATATATATATATATAATTTAAGAAGAAAATTATTATAAAACAAAATAATAACATAAATATATATTATTTTAATATAAAATAAATAATAACATTACATGACTAATAATTAAGTTGTGTGTATTAATTAGAATAATTTATTTTTAATTTTATGTAAAAAAAATATTGAAGTTTATAAATTAATTTGAATGACTACATATTTTAAACTTTTTATAAAAATAAATAAATTATTTTTTCAAACTAATTAATTTTATTATATATTTCAATTTTTCTATCAAATCAAATATTATAATTAACATCTAAAAAACTATTTAAAAGATTAAAAATACTTAAAATTTCTCATAATTAAAAGACAAAAACAAAAACAAAATAATAATTATAAACTAAAAATAATCTACAAAACATAACACAAACCAAAACTACCAACAATACTCTACACACAAACCATTATATCCTTATAATATTTGGAGTACACAGACCATCATATCCTTAATTTAAACACCTTTGGAATTCACATATCAATGGAGAAATGAAGGGATAGTCACTTCTCAATGTAATGTCACTTTAAACCCCTCTAGAATTCACATATCACTACATTACTCAACAAGGGGATAGTCACTTCTCCATGTAATGTCATCAATTAATTGTTAATAATAAAGTGTACTTAACTTGACAATTTCATCAAAATCATGCTAAATTTTTTTTTGTAATTAGGGGAATCACTAACAACGACAGTATCGTACTTGCGTGACACGGGGTCGAATCCCGTCAGCTGCCTTATAACCCCTAGGGAGAAACGCACAGCCCGCAAGCACGCCCTCTCAGTAAATCGGGGTGAGAATCAACCTTGAGACTTCTTTTTACATATTTCCTTCCATTTACACGACACTTGCCAATCGGTCTACACCCCTACGGACCAAAATCATGCTAACTTAAATTAATAACTAAATCAAAATTAAATCATACATAGAAGGTCATTTCATTTTGAGGAAGGTTTACTCTTAATAAGTCATCATTTTTTTTTTAGGTTACAAAGCCTGGCGAAAATCCCTAGTAATTCCCCTCATTTCAAGGATGGTACTCAGGGTAAACCCTAGAACCTTAAGGGCACACGATTGATCAACAATAGGGCTCAAAGCCATTACAATAATATATTGGTTAAGAGCTCAACATGTCACTGGCGAGAATTGAACATGGGTGGGGACGATAACGATCATTCCTCAGGGGCGACAGGTGCGGGGGGAGTCATCATAGATTCCGATGGACAAAATATTTTAGACTACTCTTGGGGGCTGGGGAATACCACCAATAATAAATCACAAAGCCTAACAGTTTATATGGGGTTACAAATTGCACGATCCCGAAATCTTCATGAGTTAATTGTCCTTGGAGATTTTGAGTTAATCATTAAAGAACTTCTTGGCTCTAGCAAATCCACAAATCAAGATCTTTTTGGTCTTCAATCTCGGAAAAGGGCCCTGAAATCTCAATTCAGTAAGATCCAATTCTTCCATATTCTTATCTCCCAAAATCAAGCGGTTGATTAACAAGCAAAAGGAACTAAAAACAAGGAACACAACCTTCTTTCCATTAATCAATTTGAGTCCCATGTGTGGCTTCCTTAAGAATTACCAAAAGTGGGGATTTCCCCAAATTTGCCTGGGTCCCATTTTTTGTAGCAACCCTGTCATCCTCGGACTTTCCCTTCCATCTCAGCTCCTTCTCTCTGCTACCCTTCCTTTCCTTTTCGGTCCTCAGCACTCATGTGTCATGACAACTAGTACTCCATTCCCTCTGACGCACAGATATTCCTTTGGCTTCGTGGCACTTTGATCGTCCCTCCCCTCTTTTCCCACATGCCTCACCACATCAGCCTTTCTCTTCTGCACGTATGTTGCACAGTCCTTCAACATTCCCTGATGTATTCCATCGCTTCCATGGCATCATCGAAAGAGTTTTCCTCTATGGATGGGTACTCTGGTCTGTGGGAACTTCATTTCTTCGCTTCTCCCACGTGAAAGTGGTAAATCTTCAGCTTATATGTGGATTTGACATCGTTTGCGTCCTCCAATGATGTATTTTCACTCCAGAAAAGAATCACAGGCCTTTGAATATCTTCATCCCTTTCTCAACATGTGGAGAAGATCCAAAGATCCATGTTCCTACCCCTCCTATGCCATAGAGGAGCTATGAGACCAAAATCGAGATTTGAGAGCTGCGATCAGAACCTCAGGGGAAAGAATTGGAATGCAACACCGAGAACTTCAAGTGGAGAATCAGGAGCTTCGACGTCATAATGCATCTCTCCATAACCAGCTGCAGACTCAGGAACACATGCATAATCAAGATCTCGCAGTTGTTTTGTGCGGGGTTAATAGAAACACCAGGCATATCATTCTACTCAGACAACAATTAGGAAATCCCCTCGGCTGTCCTCAACATCCTGTAGTCTCAATTGAGTTGGTTGAATCAAGGCTTCCATCAAATTTCTATTCAAAATCCGCCAATGAATAGAACCATGCCCTCCAGACCCAACACCGACACCAACAATGAACAACCCAGAAGGCAAAATTCAACCTCCAGTAGCAATTCAAGCATCTTTTCTGGAATATGCAGAAGCAACCAACAATTTCTAACAGGTCCTATCGATGATTAGTAAATTTTTGTTTGTTGTGTTTTCATATGTAGCCATCTTCACATGGCATATTAGCATTCCTTTAGGGAGCTATTTCAAGATCAAGAATAGAACACATCATACTACTTAGAGAGCTCTCTGGTCACAATTTAATGAACTGCCATATTTTTGCCTCTATGCAAAGTGCATTATCGTAGACTTTTTTTTAATATAAACTTCCAACCATTCTTGTTAAAAAAAAAAATAGTCACTCCTCCCAACCACCCAAGTTAAATCCAATTGACAGATTTAACAAATCATCATTACAAATGGTATGCTTCATTTCCAACTTCATAGGAGGATTCCTTTATGCACCAAAGGTTATTTTATATCAAGGAGGGTGACATTGCCATGATTACTCTTGGTTACACAAGTTAGGGTTTTATGTCTAAGAACTTATTAGTGTATGTTCAATATGTTTAACATTTTTTATGAAAGCATTTATAAAAAAATTGAGTATAGAGAAGATGTGATAAAGAAATATAATAAAACTAAATATGATAAAAATAATGTGTGGGTGAAAAAAATTATGTATGTTTTTTTTGGTTTCAAGGAAAAGTTTGTGGGAAAATTCAAGGGATATTTTTTGACATTCGTGGATCACATCCCTAATAAACTTGACATCTTAAACTAGTGCATTTTATCTAGAGAGAAATTCAAATCGGGCACTTGCCCACATGAAACTAGCCAAATGATCAACAACATTGGCAACAACCAGTGAAACTAACTCCTTGGACTTAAAATATACAAGTATGCTAAGAAGGTATAACACATAATATTGACATGAAAGCATAAGCATGCAATAAATAAAGGTGGGGTGTGCATATGAAATTAACATTGATCGCATCGATTATAAAGGATGGAAACATATAGAATATGGTCACAAGGAGGGCACGATGATGAATGCACAAGTTGAGTGCGGCAGGGGAACAATGTGACATGAAATTGGAACAATGTGTTAAATAAAGTTGAAGGGGGTCAAGATGAAGAAAATGGAGTTGAACATTGATATTGGATAATCATGTTTCAAGATGCAAATCGAAAGATAACTTAAATAGATTGAAATGATTAAGTTACAAGTGTAGAAGCACGAAGAGAAATGAAGGTAAAGATTGAATCATACGCATGCAAAGCAAATTAGATCACATCAATGTTTGCATTATTTAGTAATTTTCAAATACAATGCTCAATGAAAGAGAGTGTGAGAGAGAAAATATAATGACTAATTAATAAGCAGTTGTTGATGCATATTTCCTTCTTTTACCTAAGGATTTCTTTCCTTTACAGACCCCTTTTATAAAAAACTTTAACCATGCATATATGGGGGTAATTATCTTGTCAAAAGTATCAACCGCCCACACCTACATCCCACATAAGCTCGTCCATGCAGATGCAGGGAAATTTCCCGCTAGCCTATTGTGGTCCAGTCTTCCTGCAACCTGTATCCTGTGTAAGCTTGTCCATGTGGATGCATGGAAATTTTGAGTGAGCCTCTTATGGTCCCATTGCTCATGAAACCCACATTAGTCCTCTCGCAACCTGCATCCACATTAGTTATCCCGCATCCCACAATCGCATTCCCAAACTTAGATTCTTTTATGACGCCTTTTTGTCTCATGTGAAAGGATGACACTTGACGTTTCCTCCCGTAAACATCCTTCTCCCCACATCCCACATTTTGCATGATACTTTTTCTCCCTGCACCCGCGTTCCACTTAGGACATGATTTATAGTTTCAAGGTAATCACAACATATCCACTGCACATATCTCACATTGTTACACATTATTTTCGTCATCCCTATGATCGTTAATGATGTAAACCTATCTATTGCCTTTAGAGGGGTCACAGTGGCCTGAGTTCCTGAAGAGAGAAGAAAGAAGAACTTTTCCTGAGGAAGAAAGTTGCATTTTCCTATGTAAAAACCTTCTAAAAAGAAATGTACGCAGGTTGCTATATAGGCAGAGTGCGGGAATGACCAATTCCCGCAGGTTGCTATATAGACAGGGTGCGGACTGCCCGCAGGTTGCTATATAGCTAGGGTGCGGACATTCCAACACGTGGGAAAAACGTACGGTTTCTCGAATTTTCTAGAAGGAGAAGCTTCTTTGGTGAGGTGGCATCCAAATGGTTTGGATCTTACTCGCTTTCATGATTTAGTGGGATCATCCTAACCTCCTCACCTTATCTTCTTCAGCTTATAAAAGGAGAAGAGTTCTTATGGAGAAAGTTAGCTTTTGGTTGGCTTGGAATTATTAGCTTGATTGGAGTGGCTTTGAGATTTGCTTTGTCAAGATAGATTATGAGCAACTATCAGATCTATGGTCTAAAAATCCTTGGAGTAAGAAGTGTGTGGGGAACGAAGGACAGTTGGAAGGGACCTTACGACATCAAGGCAATGGTTGTAATCTCTCTTTCACATTTAATATGATACAGTAATATGTTTCTTTCCCATAAAGTTAGATCTACTTTATTACATGATTCCTTGATCACATGTATAGTCTAGGGTTTTGAATATATTAATGTCTTTGCTGTGATTGGTTTGTGTTGTTGTGATTGGACGACGCAAGAGCATCGTAGCAGAGCAAGGAACAACAGAGATAAGGAGAGCTTTCATAAAGTAAGTACATCATCCTTCTTCTCTTGTCCATTCAATACTTTAGATCTAGGGAAAGAGTAGTATTTTGTCACGTTTTGTTCCAGATCCAGGTGGATCTGGGGAGATTGGTCTGTGTCCGCACTCACGAATTTATCCTTAAACACACATGACGAGAACAAATATTGTTAATTAGCGAGGATTAATTCTTGCACATTTCCCCCATGTCTTGTGTATGCAAATGACAATTACCATTTAATGAGTGACATGTACCAAATGTACAGGGGGAGAATTTTGAACAATGGATTGACCCCTATTTTGATTAGGCACCTATCGGATGTAAAATATGATTTATACACATAATCCTCACATTTACCTAAGCACATTGAAAGTGGAAAAGATGGCGAACAAGAAAAGGTGAGAACCATTATGTGGAGATACAATGAATTCATTGGCCCAAGAAAGCAAGAATTCCAGTGGCCTAATGCATATAACCGATATTCTAAGGTTTCCCCTTAAGCTAAGCTTAAAAACAAATTCTGGACCTCAGCTAAGGCTGGGTGCATTCCCGAGGTGTTCGATTTTAGAGAACTCGTAGGATGATGCACTTGAAGATTTGATTCCAAGCACCGATTAATAAAAGTAAAGGAAAGTGGAAGGACTATTGTCCCATTAACACCCAACAATTTTAGAAGGATGTTGTGACTCCTAGCACCAAGCTGGGTCTATAAGTTTTAAACATGTGAAGTAAAGCAATGCATACAAATTATTAAGAAAAAAAAAAATCAATCAATAGCTCATACACATAGTACACGATGATTTACCTTGGAAACCCTTAACCAGGAGAAAACCAACCTTCCTTGGTGCCACACCTCTCAACTCTTCATAGTATTAATTTCACCATTCACAGTACAATATATAAAATATTTTAGGTATTCCGCAGCTACCGAAACCCCGATCCATTAATATGGGATTAATTTAGAAGATCGATAAAAATAGTGAAATAATGCTAAAATAACAAAAACCGCAAAAAAAAAGAAGAAAATTTGTGGCGC
>ML789720.1:289614-321738 GCA_009831015.1 Picea engelmannii | reverse complement strand
AAAAGAATATAACACCTACCCAACACTCTCCCAGTTGTTGTTTTCTTTTCATACAAGGGGTCACATGATTACATAGTCAACAATCCAGGCCAACAATTCCCATTGTTTTTCTACACCGAGATAACTTCTCGGTGCTCACAAACTTTGTTAATGAATCTGCAACATTCTTCAAATTGCCAACCTTCTCCAACAAAACCTTCTTGCCTTCAACCATGTCTCTCACAAAGTGATACTGAACATCAATATGATTTGTCTTTGAATGATAAGTTGGGTTCTTTGTGAGGAATATTGCACTATGGCTGTCACAATCTAATCTTACTGCTTGTTGTACCAACCAAATACCTGAACACGATCTTTGTAACCATATCGCTTCCTTGCTTGCATGCATGGTTGCCATGTATTCCGCTTATGTAGTTGAGAGTGCCACTACAACCTCTCTTTTGTTCATTCAATTGATTTCTCCTCCAAATAGGTTAAACACATACCCACTTTTATATCTTCTGTAATCTAGATCTCCAGCCCAGTTTGCATCAACAAACCCATCTATGTCCAACACTCTGTCCAATCTTGATCTTCCTTGGTAGCACAATCCATAACTAGAAGTGCCATGCAAATACTTGAAAACCCTCTTTAATGTTTTCCAATGCTCCTTCCCTAGTTTTGAAATATACCTTCTCAAAAATCCCACTGCATGTGCAATGTCTGGTCTAATAGAAACCATTGCATACATCAAACTGCCAACCGCACTAACATATAGAACATGGGACATGTCCTCTTCCTCTTCCCGTGTCTTGGGACACTAATCTGTAGATAAATTTACACCTATAGGAATAGGAACCTTGAACGATTTACTTTCTTGCATATTAAACCTTCGTAATATTGTTTCAACATATTTTCTCTGATTCAACTATAGTTTCTTGTTTCCACGATCGTTTTTAATGTCCATTCCCAGGATGAAGTTAGCAACACCGAGATCCTTCATGTCAAATTTGGAGGATAGCCACGATTTCACCTCCTTGATAACATCCATGTTATTTGCTACCAACAACATGTCATCGACATACAACACTACATAAATGAAGTGATTACCAACCTGCTTGGAATATACACAATGATCAACCCTTCTTCTCACAAAACCCGGTCCAAGGATGTATGTGTCAAACTTTTGGTACCACATCCCAAGCGATTGCTTCAAACCATATAGTGACTTCTTTAGCTTATAATTTGATTCCCATGAACATGTAACTTGATTTCTAAATAATATTGATTGTTTGACTGATTGCAAAATACATGTGAAATTACTTATCTATCCAAATTCACTTTAATGATAAACAACTTGCAAATAATTGAGCGGAATATAACAACAACAATATGCCAGATACACAAGTTTGTTAATGGAGTTCACCCAATTTGGGGTACGTCTTCGGTTCACTTCCAATTGAGACCTCTTTATTAATGCTCAAATACTTGTGTTTTACAATGACCTCTTTACACGCTGCTCAAACTTAGAAACATAGTGCACCATCGAATTCCTTGCAAAATTTCGAGAAAAATGAGTATAAAGTTCATATATTTCCATCAAAAGAACCCATTAGCATGCATTACTGTGTAATCCCAAGGTCTTGATACCTCTGACATGAACCTTGAGACCCAATCCGTACTCTGTATTGATGATGTCATGTGCCTCGGTCCGTGTGCCCATTAAATAGGACGCGGACCCTAACCTCCATGGAGAACCCTTGGAAAATTAAATCTAATTTTTGTGGAACCCTGTAACATGAGACGCCAATGGTTCATTGGTTAGATTGTTGGCATATATGGAGGAGGTCGCAGGTTTGACCCCCGCGAACCTCTCCTTTGTGGGCATTTTGTTATAACCATATGGTTATAATAGATAGCTTTGTGAATATATCTATTGGTTATATGATATGTGGTATATTTTATTTAATATATATGTGGTGGCACATAATTTGGTTACAGATCATTTAATATACATAATGACCATGGGATCAGGGGCTATGTCCTCAATCCCTTTTCTTCGTTAATTAAACCATTAACCAAGTTTAAATAAAAGTTTTCTTTGTTAATTAAACCATTAACCAAGTTTAAATAAAAGTTGTGCTCCCATACGGTTAAGACTCAAGCACATGGTGTATTGGTGAGGTCATTGGGATATTGTGCGAGAGTCTTGGCTTCGATCCTCCAAGCTCTCAACCAAAATTTTAAATAACCTCATCCATAGGTCAATGGGAGGCTATCACGTGGTAGCCTCTCATTGGTCCATCATTGTCACGTGTCAATATATAATTGGATACCTGTGTTGTACGGAAGCCATGTCACCTTGCTCAGTCAGACATATAGTGTGCCACGTAGTGCTCCATGGTGTTGCCACATCAAAACCATATGGATGTATGGTTGTGCCACTTGTCACCCTTTCAATGGTGACATGTGCCACCTATGACCCCTTTGACTTTTTTCTCTGTTTGACCTGAACTTTCATCGGCCATAACTTTTGCATATGAACTCTGTTTGAGGCAATTTTTGCACCGTTGGAAAGATATCGCCGATCTCTAAAAAATGAATTCTTTTTAGAGAACATTTGAGATGGTGAAATTTTGATCATTTCTGAATCCTTTTGGATCTCTGTGAGCTTTCTGGATCCTCCTGGACCTCTGTGAGTGTTTCTGGATCCTCCTAGATCATTCCTCCCCATTGGAATCCTTTTGGACCACCAAAAGTTTTGATTACTCAACAAATAAGAGAGGGTAAATCTCCTTCACCTTCCTGATCTCGATCCACTTTTCTTTTCTTGGTTTTACTCCTTTAAGACCAACTTGAATATATTCCACATCACCTCGTTGTGAAGTCTCGATTCTTCTGTTGAGAATAACATCTTCATGTAGATCATCTAGATAATTTAGAGAAAAATCATAAACTGTCGGAACCTAAATACTTTCACCTTCATCCATAATTATAGGAGGCTCATAAATTTCAAATTCTCAACATTTACCACTGAATACATTTGCATGTAGGATGGTAGATCTAAACGAAAATCATTAGTACCAATCTTCTCCAAGATCTTGAATGGACCATATCGGATTGGTCTAAGATTTTTACCTTCACCCTTCATTATGTCTTTGTTGATATATAACCATACTTGATCACCGACTTGAAACTGATGATCAACCCAATGTTTATCATGCTTAGCATTGTATTTGGCTTGGCTCTTCTCCAATTGTTCCTGTAGTGCTTGATGTACCTGTTGGATCCTCTGAATGAACCTTTCAGCTTTATCTGTATCATCCTGCCCATTTTCTTTACTTGATTCTCCAAAAGAAAATCCATAGGTGATTTAGGAAAGTACCCCATACACACTTCAAAATGAGTTCTTTGAGTAGATTAATGCATGGCATGATTATAAGCATGTTGTACATAGGGAAACTGTTCATCCCACAACTTAGGATGCTTGTTGTAGTATCCTCGAAGTAGATGTACCATTGTTCTGTTTACCACCTCTGTCTGTCCATCTGTCTGCAGATGAAAATTTGTGCTCTTCTTTAACTTAGTGTCCATAAGATCCCATAAATGAGACCGAAACTTCCCCAAAAAGCGAGAGTCTCGATCAGATATAATAGATGTAGGCAACCCAAAATGGACATAAACATTAGCAAAGAACATATGTGTTCTCTGTTCAGCTATGACCTATTTCTTACATGGCACTAACATACACATCTTACTAAATCTATCCACGACGACATATAAGTAATCATGACCTGTCCCGGGCATCAAAAAACTCACTAAAAAATACATGGAAATACTCTCCCATGGTTGAGAAGGTACTGGAAGTGGCGTATATAATCCCAACTTTCTATTGCCAGGTTTGCTTGTGGCACAAATAACACACCCTCTTACATATTTGGAAATTGTCTCATTCATCCGAGGCTAATAACAACATCTCTGTATCTGTGTTACTGTCTTACCAACCCAAAAATGACCAAAAACGATAGATGTATGAGATTCTCTAATTACATTTACTCTTTCATTTCTGGGTATACAAAGCTTTCCAAGATGATACAACAAATTTTCATGCACATGATAATCTAACTGTTGATTTCCATGAATCAAAGCCATATATACATCTTTAAAATTGTCATCCCTTATATATTGTTCAACATAAAGTTCATGAGCTAAGGGATTATACCTTACTATTGTATATGCATTGATCACTGGTCTTGAAAACATATTTGCTACCTTGTTATAAATACCCTTCTTATACTTGATTACCAAATGAAATTGTTATAAGAAACCCATCCACCTAAAATGTCGTGACTGTTGTAGCTTGGTCTGTGATTGTAAATACTGTAATGGTTGATTATCTGTATGAACTATTGTCTCCTTTCCCATTAAGTAATGCTTCTATTTATTCACACTTTGTACCGAACACATACAATTCCTTATCATATGTTGGATAGTTAATTATGGCTTGAGTAAAATTTTCTAAATGATAACACACAAGTTTATCTTGTTGCATCAAGACTGCTCCCAAGGCATATCGGCTTGCATTGGTTTGAATCTCAAATGGCTATTGTAGATCTGGCAGAGCCAAAACTGGTGCGGTGCTTATCTTTTCCTTCAAGGTCTCGAGGGATTTCTACTTCTTTCCTCCCCATTAAAAGACCTATTTTACACTTGTTGTTTCAAGGAAAATCAATAAGTGTGGACACAAACTGATCTCCCTAGTTTCACCCCGAAACTAGAACGAAACAATACAATATACTAAAATTTCCTTAGATTCCAGTTACCAAATAAGAAGAGGATCGAAAACATACCTTTTAAATGTTGTAGACCTGACTTTGCCAATGTGATCCCAACTCCGTCGTAAGGCTTATGGAGAAGTATCTGCAAAGAAACACAAGCCAACGAAGACAAGAATAACATACGCTATTCGATATAAAACTATGTACGTGATCAAGGAATCATACAATATGGAAAAATAACGTTCATATAGGAAAGAAAAAGTATAACTGTATTAAAGAATGTGGAAGAAAGATACAACCAGATGCCTTGATGTTGTCAGGTTCCTTCCAATAGTTCTTTGCTTCCCACACACTTCTACTCCAATGAGTTCTGAGACTGTAAGTTTGAAGATACTAACAATCTATCTTGAAAACATAAATCATAAGCCCTTCAGCTGAGAATTCTCAAGCCAAAATTCTACTAACTCGTTAACCATTCTCAAAATCTATTCTCAAAGCTGACACAAAAAAGATAACTTTCCCATGAGAACTCCCCTCCTTTTATAAGTTGAAAAGGATAGGGTGAGGAGGTTATGATGATCCCATGAGATTAGGGATGCGACTCATATCCAAACCGATCGGAAGCCACGTCACCCTCAAAGATTCTATTCTAGAAGCGTCATGAAGCTTCTCTTTTTCTTCGTACGAACGATCATCACACCCTTAACACTGAGAAAACTGTGACAATGTCGCAGGCCATTGTGGTGCAACCTGCGTCGATCCTAGATCATCGCACCCTTAACACTGAGCAAGGTGCGACAATCCTTCTTTACAAGGTTTTTTACAAAGGAAAAGATAATTTCATCTCTTTGGGAAAGTTCATCTTCATTCTACTTCCAAGATTAAGGCAATTGATCCTTCTAAAGACAAAGGATAGGTGTACATCATTAAAGGTCACAGGGGTGATGAAAATAATGTGTAACAGTAAGCCCCCCAAAGTACGAAGTTAGAACAAAGTGATATCTAAAATACTTTGTCAAGTGTGTGTTGGGAACAAGGAACACATCAATTGAAAACCTGCCAACAAACAAGGAAATACAGTACAATAATATATCATCACTGAGGTAGGCATTCCCATACTCAGAATACAAATGAATCAAAGCATAAATGACGACATGCAAAGATTCATGTCAAGTAAGACATATCATGGCCACCAAACATACACTGTGGATCCATGCCAATATGACTCAAATCTGAACATAGCCACCAAAAATACACTATGGATATATGTGTTAAAGACTCAAATTTGAACATAGCCACGAGACATACACTGTGGATATATGCAACTGTACAGTCTCAATATACTCCAATGCAACTTGAATCTATCAGAAAAGATCCAGGGTCTTCATCTCCACCATTCCATAGTACAAATCTAACCATGCGAATACATGTGTTGAAGTCGAACATCGTAGAAACCACTTGATTACCGGTCATTAGTGTATACCATTAACACGTGTGAGGGAAATCACCATTAATGTCAATGACTCCCAAGGTACACTAGTACAATCCAACGGGTGTGAATTTATGAGCTGAAGTCAAACACTTGGCGAAATCTCCCAATCAGGGGTCAATAATGAAAACCCACTATCGAAAGAGAGGAAACCTGCCATTGAGGCATGCAAGTTCCAAGGTACCAATTAGTTTCCAAGTCTAATTCCTAGATAATGAGTTGAAGTCGATAGGAATAGACTCGTCACAAGAGGGCCTTAATGTATTCCCCCATCAATGATACGAAATAGGTAAAAGGATTTAAAGTAGATCAGAGTAACAAGTGATTCAGGACTGACTCAAGGATGGCTGATGCAATAGAAGGCTTAAAGATTGCAGAAATGGCCGACACAATAGAAGGATTTCCGGTTTGAGCTTCTCTTTGAACATATTGACGACACAACAACTGTATTGGAAACACTAACTCAACAAAAGAGGATCACATACCAAATTGTAATCTTATAAAGGAATATGATCAAGAGACAAGCGGATTTTCCAAGCGAGACACAAAGCGAGTGAAAGGGTGTCATGTTCAAAAGCGACTCTTCCATAGAATACAAGTTTAAAGACATTTCTTTCCCAATTTCCCCCCACCATTTCTAGCGAGTACCTATTTATTTTTACACAAGCTTGAGGAGGATAACATATGCTTGAACTGTAAGCTCATCCTTCATATGAGTCCCTCAGAGTAAATTTAACGAGCCCTGGGAAGGAATGGATTGGTCCCATATGGGCCTTTCGATGTTTGTTTTATGAGTCCAAAGAAAGTAAACTTAGTGGTCTTTTCATATTTATGGAGTTTGAAAAGAACTTAAAAAGGATTCCATAAATTCTTCTAATCATGCTTGATTAGAGTGTTCCTTTTTCGTAAAGTAGTCTGATGAGACCGAAAAAGAGAGAAACTACCGCTCAACATATGTGCTTTCTAATGCACTTTAACGAGTGTGAAAGAAAACAAGATCGATGGACAATATTTTCATATTTAGAGAGTCTAAAAAGAGCTTAAAGAGAACTCCAGGGGTTCATTTTTCGTATAACCTTTACAAGTCCAAAAAAGTGATAAAAGTATACTCGGTTACATTCTCAGGTTTTTACGAGCATGAGAAAGAACAAAGACTAAGCTCGAGATTGTTTTCATTTATACTCAAGCTTAAAACGAAACAAAACTATGCTTGGGATAGATTTTATTTTTACACAAGCTTAAAACTAAACAAAACTACGCTTGGACTTGGTTTCATTTTTACACAAGATTGAACCAGAGGAAACTATGCTTGAGGTAGATGGTTTCATTTTTACACAAGTTTGAAACTAGAGAAAACTATGTCTGTGACTTCCCAATGCATTATCTAGATATGGTTGGTACTTTCCCCCCAACTTAAGAAGCTAGCGGATTAACTTCAACATGAAGTCTAGAGGTTGTAAGCATTTCCCCCCAAGATTCGTTTCGTCCAACGACACATGCAAATGAAATGAAGCTTCGAATAATATACATAAAAAAGTGCTTGACTCAATCGAAGAGGGGGAAAATCTATTTCATTTTTTAACAAGCTTTCCACAAAGAAGAAAAACTATGCTCGAGAATCCAGGTTCAATCCCCAGACCTCTGTTTCATTTTTTAACGAGCTTGACACAAAAACATGAACTATTCTTGAGACGAGCTGTTTTATTTTTTAATGAGCTTGAAACAGGAGAATAACTATGCTTGTAACCTCTGTTTCATTATTTAACGAGGTTGCCACAGAGACGCAAAACTATCCTCGTAGTTGGTTTCATTTTTTAATGAGCTTGAAATCAGAAAACCATGCTCAAAGCTCTCTTCTTGATCATGGATTCCAAGAGGACAATGCTCTAGAAGGACACCATATCAAGGGACAAAGCTCGGTCATGGATTCCAAGATATCTTCACTTGACGAAAGAAACACACTCTGGAAGGAACACATGTTGAAAGCTGCGACAGGGGTAAGGAGATCAAGCTCTAAAATCCCTATCGAAGAGATCACCATGTCAACTACTAGATCCAAATCATAAGAGACTGAGCTTACAATGAGAGGCTCATTTTCATCTGAAGCTAAAGGCATGGGAGACAACGCCACATAATTGACCTGCGGCGGGGGCGATACCGTCTGCATAGAAGAACCATTTAGGGAGGTCATTGAGTTGATGGTCAAGTCAGGGCCAATGAACGAAAGTTGATCGATAGTCACAATTATTCCATTGTGAAGGAAATATATCACATGAAAAAGAGTGGACACGATAACTTTCATGGAATAGACATAATCTCACCCAAGGAGTAAATCAAAATCCAAGAGGTCTTGAACTACCATAACATCAATAAAGACAATTTTCCCTCCCAAAGTTATGGGAAAACGAGGAAGGAATCCTAAAGGGTGAATATATCTTCTGTTAAAAGCTAATAGATTCTGAGTAATCGACACAAGCTAAGGACAACCCAAATCTTTCCAAGAAATAGAGGACAAAATACTAATGGACACACCTTTGTCTTTCAACATCTGAGGAATGTCCCGACCACAAACCTGTACTGTAATATTGAAAGGAATGTGAGAGGAAAGATGAGGTCCAGTTAGTGCACCCCAATAAAAAAGGATGGCCTCATTACTTGGAGGGGGTTCCACGGGAGAAGGAGGAATGCCCCCTAGCATGGTAGATTCTATATCAACAAGAAAAACTTGGGCAATATCGGGTTTACTCTCTAGCGGGAGAGTAGGATCGACTGATGACGAGATCAAATCAACCACTTGGGTTTCAATCTCCAAGGGGATAATGGGGTCGACAGATGGAAACAGATCGACCGCTTGGGTTTCACTCTCTAACGGGAGAGTGGGATCGACCGAGGATGGGATCAGATCGACCACTTTGTCAACTAGTTCAACTAGGAACGTGACAAAATTGTCTACCTGATCAACCAGACTAACCAACGAAGGGACCAGATTGATCATTCCATCAACTACAGGTGGGTTGAGAGTTGTCCGGTGGTAAGCAACCAAAAGTTGAGGCTGGGAAACAATCATGTCTTCCATTAATTTTGAGGCTTCGTCCATACAAGGGAAAAGGTGATTTTGATGAATCCCTCCACATAACCGACACGAGAACTTGACTTTACTTTTCTTCTTCCCAATGATATCCTAAATAGTTGACGGGAGGTCATCAACATGTTGTTCAGAGGCTGACGACATGGGCTGGTGAGGAGCTGTGGACCATACTTCTAGGACCTTAGATAGACCAGGACAATCATTAAGAATATGGCTACCCTTACAAAGCCTGCAAGGGTACTTGGGCTTACGGGTTGTTTGGGTGATCTTGGCATCATCAACACTCCCAAAACGATTATTAGTAATTGGTTGTTTTCCAACATGTCTGGTAGTGGTTAGAAGTTTGGACCGTTGCTTATTTTTCTTCTTCTTAATCTTCCTTTTCTTCTTCTTCTTATCCACTGGGTTACTAGCTTTAGAGCTTTTGCTAAGAAGATGAAACGTAAGAAGACCTTGCAAATGAAGAAGGCGAAGAAGATCTTACTGGTGAAGAAGGTGAAGGATCAACATGAAGTTGATTTTCTTGGGGGGAAGTGATTACAACCGAAGCACTTCCTACATTTAGGATTACCGAAGTGGAAAACAACCATACCAGTAACCCAATTGTGAGACCCGAAAGGCTCAAAGTAGAAATGTAAGGAGGACCAATGTTTTTGTAAGAAGAAAAAACAAAAGGTTCCCCTAGAGTAGGGGTTGCTTCATTGGTTGTTTCGGGAACTGACACCATTAAACACAGATCCAACCTAGACTCTTCTAGGGAAAACAAACAACACACGCTAAAAATCTAGGAAGCAAGCAAACAAACAAAACCTTCTCACAATGAATGCACTAGTTGGTGATGAAATCCAATGTCATAGGAACAATGTAATAAGTGAATGAGATAGAGCGGGTGGAAAAGTTACGTTGACGACCTACTTAACGGATTTACACCTTGGTACAAGCTTCAACACTCCAAGGAGCTCGAGTGAGTTTGGCCAATGTCGATTCCAGGTGCAACGAAGACTTTCCTCTTCACCGTCACCTCATGTATTAACCCTAAATAAAGGCCACTAAGGTTACCAAATACAACAATGATGCCTGGGGAAATAGTCGACAGTCCGATATATGCGCAAGGGCAGAGTAACTGAGCCCAAAATCGACTTGAGAAGGCTCACACATGGTTTTTTTCTCAAGTGACCCCCAATAATACGCGCAACCACTACACCAAGGCCAACAAAGAAGGGTTAGTAACTATGCTGGCCTTAATGCGACCTCGTGATTGACCCTTGTGTGAGAAGGGATTTTCAGGACAAAATGTAGTAAAATGATTTCATTGCTCCCTAACTCAAGATTCTATGTTTGTTTATATATTTTGAAAGTTATCTTTCATACCTATTCCAAATCCCTACAACTAATCTAATGTAGGTTGCAAAGAGCCCTAGAAATAAAAGTTTCTAGGTAGATTTTAATTAACACGTAAATTTTATTAAGATGTTGTTACTCAAGAGGAAAATGATGTGGACTAAATGATGTTTTGACCGACTCTAAACTTATGCAAAGAAATGAAGATGAAAATATTTCACTTCGATGAAATTTTATATTACTAAAAGGAGAAAACATGTATCATTCCCAGATGCACAATGTCACAAAATTTTATTAAACTCATCGATATCAAGATCCTCAAGAAATGAGACAAAGAGACTGTACACCAATACACCATGCAATTTCGCTACTTCAAATGCAAAGATGCCCCCAATCTAATGCAAAGAAAGAAATTAAAGCTTTTTATTTCAAAGATATCTAAAAGCAATAGAAAAAATCTTTAAAAACAAAGCAACCCAAACACTGAACTATTCAATGTAAAGAATAAGAGTTCTTTCACTAAATAATTCAGAATAAAAAATGCATTGTCACTTAAAGAAACTCAAAGAAAGAGATCAAATATTTCAAAATCAAACAAGATAAAACAAAGCAAATATGGCTAAAATCATATCCATAGATGATGTCAAGAAGACCATAACCAGACCCAACAAATCACCCTAGCCACTTATCTAAGATCTGGGTAAGGAGAAACCAACAAAAACTATTTTTTCACACAATTGTCGCAGGCTACTAGACTAACACAGTGCGACAATACTGATCGTCGTAGGTTACAGAAGACCACAACGCGACAATGTCGCACTGCCTCTCAAGGAAGGGTGCGTCGATCAGAGAAAATGTGGAAAAAATAAAAAAAAAACATGAAGGTTTTCTAGGGAAATAAACAGTCAGAGAGTCAATTTGGATTTCCTAGTGACTTAGAAAATCAAAAACTCAAGAAGACAAGCAAGGAAAAAGACTAGTAGGAAAACAATCCGTTCCCCAGTAGAGTCTCCAATTTTGTTTCAGGACAAATCGGTAAGTGCGGACACAAACTGATCTCCCTAGTTTCACCCCAAAACTATAACAAAACAAGACAATATACTAAACTTTCTTAGATTTCAGTTACCAAATAAGAAGAGGATCCAAAACATACCTTTTAAATGTTGTAGACTTGACCTTACCAATGTGATCCCAACTCTATCGTAAGGCTTATGGAGAAGTACCTGCAAAGAAACACACGCCTGCAAAGACAAGAATAACAGAGTCTATTCGATATGAAACTATGTACGTGATCAAGGAATCATACAATATGGACAAATAACGGTCATATAGGAAAGAAAACGTATAATTGTATTAAAGAATGTGGAAGAAAGATACAATCATATGCCTTGATGTTGTCATGTTCCTTCCATCAATTCCTTGCTTCCCACACACTTCTGCTCCAACGAGTTATGAGATTGTAAGTTTGAAGATACCAACAATCTATCTTGACAACATAAATCAGAAGCCTATCATAAGCCCTTCAGCTGAGAATTCTCAAGCCAAAATTCTACTAACTCATTAGCCATTCTCAAAGCTGACAAAAAAAATATAACTTTCCCATGAGAAGTCCCCTCCTTTTATAAGCTGAAAAGGATAGGGTGAAGAGGTTAGGATGATCCCATGAGATTAGGTATGTGACTAAGATCCAAACCAATCGGAGTCCACCTCACCCTTGAATCTTCTATTCTAGAAGCATCGAGAAGATTCTCTTTTTCTTCGTACAGACGATCGTCGCACCCTTAACACTGAGCAAACTATGACAATGTTGCAGGCCATTGTGGTGAAACCTACATTAATCCTAGATCGTCGCACCCTTAACACTGAGCAAGGTGCGACGATCCTTCTTTACAAGGTTTTTTACAAAGGAAAAGATAATTTCATCTCTCTGGGAAAGTTCATCTTCATTCTACTTCCGAGATTAAGGCAATTGATCCTTCTAAAGACAAAGGATAGGTGTATGTCATTAATGGTCACATGGGTGATGAAAATAATGTGTAACACTTGTTAATGCATGTAGAGGAGCTGTTATAAAAGAGAAATTAGCAATGAATTTCCTCTAGTATTGTATTTCCCCTAAGAAGCTCTTGACTTCTGTAGCAATGGTTAGCTTGGGCCATTTCACAATAACTTCTACTTTTGCGGGATCTATATTTAGATGAGCATCAGCTACAATGTAACCCAATTACACCATAGAAGTTTTTCCAAATTCACATTTCGACAACTTGATATACAACTTCTCCTTCTTCAAGAGTTCAAAGACTATCTTGACATGCATTATATGATCTTCCCATCTTTGACTAAAGATCAAAATATCATCTAAACAAACAATGACAAAGGTGTCTATGTAAGGCATGAACACATCATTCATCACCCTCATAAATGTCGTATGTGCATTATGTTGATATTATGGTATACGGGAGGTATTTACCTCCACGTGTAAACCTGAAAAGGATAGAATACTCCAGGAAGCAAGAAGAAACCATAATGAGTTGGCTAATAACCCTAGAAGACTTGTCGGCTCAAGAAGAGAATTTATATTAGGTTATTAGCCTCCAAGAGAAGAAGTCGGCCAGAAATAATAATATATACTGAATAGACAGATACCCAGAATGAGAAGTCGACCCATGCAGTTAGCCAGAATTAGTATAAATACAAGAGGCCAGTTCTCATTCTGGTAGGTAGTCTCAGAATTGCAGAGCAACACTTGTGTGCACTGCAGTTGCCCAGTTTCTGCATAGGTTTAGAGGAGAGTTGTCGTTGTAGCTGCTGCAACTAGCAGTTATGCTTGGACTATCTCTTGGCTAGGGTTTGGACTATCTGATTATCTCTTGTTGATGCGCTATCCTTGGGGAAAGGTGCGCTACCCTTTGTTTGTCTATCTAGCCTAGGGTTTTCTTCCGGAGTGATTCTCTGTCAAGGTTAAGGTGCTTGGAGGGTGGCTTCGGCCTATGGTTGGGTGACACGAGTATTGTTAATGGTAAAATGAGAAAATCCACTTATATTCTAACAGGTTATAGGCCCACATCTCCTTCATTCAGTCTAAACGCTAGAAGGAAACATAGCCGCTAGGATATTGAGCTCGTTGAGGAACTGCTGCTAGGGTTACTAGCAGAAGCAGCTTCCAAGACACTGCTGCTAGGGTTACTAGCAGGAGTAGTTGTAGAAACCCTAATCCTCTTGTTGAGGCACCTTAAGTGAATGGATTGACCTAATCTCCGGATAGATCAGTGTGCTCTAGCCTAGCGCATCTCTTGATACTCTCAACAAGCCAAGACGTGAAGTTTGAGTTTGTGGTCAAATCTAGGGTTTGACCAAGTCAAAGCAACCATGAATTATTCTATGAAGTTAGAGAACAAGTTATATGGAGCCTCTAACTTCAGAGCGTGGAAGACAAGGATTTACCTCATCCTTGCCAAGAATAAAGTGTTGGATATCGTGAAAGGAAAGATCGTGAAACCAGAGTTTGAAGAAGGGAAAGAGAAGGAACCACATAATGTTGCAGCTATGGAGAAGATCAAAGATGATGAAATTAATGCTATGAGTATCATAGTGGAATCCATAAAAGGCCACTTGATACCCTACATCTCCCATCTTGACTCATCGAAGAAGATGTACAATGCCCTAACAAACCTCTTCTCAGTGAAAAACATTGGACAAGTAATGAGTCTGAAGAATGAGCTTCGTGACATGAAGATGAATGATGATGACAACATAACATCATACTTTGTGATAATTTCTCAGTTAAGAGATCAACTACAAGATATTGAAGAGATCATCTCAGAGAAGGAGTTGGTAAGCATAGTAATCAATGGTCTTCCCAAGACGTGGAATGCATTTTCCGCAAGCATGAACACAAGAAAGGAGTATCCGACATTTGAAGAACTTTGGACTTGCTGTGCTCAAGAAGAATCAAGGATCAATGCAAAATAGAAACCCCAAAAGAAGTACGATGATCAAGCCTTCACAGCAAGATTCAAGAACTTTAGGAACAAAAGGAAGTTTGGTTCAAGGAGAAATCCAAATCAAGAGAAAGACATTTCAGAAGTACAATGCTTCAACTGTCGAAAGTATGGTCACTACAAGAATCATTGTCCCGAGATAAAGAAAAGGAAGGAGAAACGCGAAGCATCAATTGCCTAAGAAAAGGAACCTACAAAGAATACTAAGAAGGATGGAAGAGACTTCTTCTTCTAAAGGTAACAAAACTCTTCTTATTTCTTGTACATATCTTGTTTGCATCATCTCTGTACGTATCTTGTATATCTATCTCTTGGAAGATAATGTGTTCCAAGAAGAACTATACCTATGGAATAACACTAAGATAAGAATGGATATCATTAGATAATACACATGAAAGGATGAAATACAAATCATGTGGAAGCTATTGCAAGATAAGCCGAATCAATCATGAAGAGACTTAGAAGAAGCAAAGATAGAAAGAAGTCAGCAATTGAGAGGAAATTGGAAAAAGACTTATGAATTTTTGTAGAAAACGACAAGATGGAAGTGTGGACTTTGTTAGACAAGAGAGCCAATTATATATTGCAAAAGACAATAAGGATGCAGATGGAAGCGTGGACTCTGTTAGACGGAGGGAGCCGATTATATGCACTCATACATGAAGCAAGGATTATGAGGGAGCTAATCCTATGATCCATTGAAGATGATGAAGTATATATCCATGATAGCAACCATGAAATATGGTACATATTCTTCAAAGATAAGCCTTAAAGTATCCCTGGTTGTCCATCCACATCCGTGATCCTATGATGGAATATTTAGGGCATGGAATCTATAAAAAATCCATGGACCCGAGAACTAAAGAAACACATGAAGATTCCAAGAAAGAAAGAGAAGCCAAAACAACCAGTCATTGTATCAAGAATCACAAGATTGTCATCCTGATATGAACTCACTAAAAGAAATCAAGCAGAGGTACTAAATTTTTTTATGAAGAACAATGTATGAAAGACTTATAAATGTAAGCATTGCGAACTAGAGGTTCTTCTAGATGGAGGGAGAAGACTATGATGATTACTTATCCCAGTAAACCAAACATACCTCTACATGAGCCAGTATATCGTCCACAATATCCATGGATTGGAGCTTACATATAGAGAAACCTCAAGGCTTTGAGGTATATCAGAAAGAGACCCTTATGTGCAGATGGAAGAAGACAACTTGGTGAAGAACCTCCAGTGCACTGTAGAAGCATGGTGAAGATTTTCTATAACAGAGATATTGTATCAAGATGATTACTCAGTAGATCAGATCTCATGATGACAGAAGAAGTGCCACATGAATATGTTCCAGTGTTCCAACAATGATATACTTTATTGATCAGAGCTACATGAAGTCTTCAGAGAAAACCAATGTTCTAGACTGAAGTACATTTGAAATCAAGCATTACATTATCTGTGATAAAGTCCAGAAAGGAGAAAGTGGTTCTCAAATACATATTTCCACAGATGAGAAGATAAGCAAACATTTTGGTAAAAGAATTCTGTCAAAGATAAAAGAGTTTGCATACTCAAGATGGAGCTCATGGAGACGAATTCCTTATTGAAAAAGGAAGATATGACTCCCAAGTTGGGAGGGAGCATTGATGTATTATTGATTGATGGACAATCATTTTTTAGTTCGAAGAATGGTCCAGGATGAGCAGATTCTTTCCAGTTTGGAAAGTGGATTGAGATTTCTGACGGACAACGATTTCCCATTATGGTTAACATGGGAAATGGTCCAGATTGCTGATGTACCATAGACAACAACTTCCCATTGTGGTTAACATAGGGAGTGGTCTAGGGCAATCTCTCTTCTTGAGGGTTACTCAAGAAGACTAGCCTGCCTCGCCGGACAATCATTTATCATTGTGGTTAACATGAGGAATGGTCATTTATCTTGTATCACTCTCTAGAGTGAGCATCATGTCTGATTACTCAGATAGAGTATGGTTTTGAGAGATGATGCAGCTGATGATGATAGTGCTCATGATCTAGTCATGATCTAGTCTATATAACTATGTTGATGCTACCAGGTGAATGGTATGTTTTGTGCTCAAGACCATTACTTGTAATACCTCCCTAGCTAGGAGGGAGTGTTGATATTATGGTAGTTGCGGGAGGTATTTACCTCCATGTGTAAACCTGACAAGGATAGAATACTCCGAGAAGCAAGAAGAAACCCTAATGAGTTGGCTAATAACCCTAGAAGACTTGTCGGCTCAAGAAGATAATTTATATTAGATTATTAGCCTCCAAGAGAAGAAGTCGGCCATAAATAATAATATATACTGAACAGACAGATACCCAGAATGAGAATTTGGCCCAGGCAGTTAGCCAGAATTAGTATAAATACATGAGGCCAGTTCTCATTCTGGCAGGCAGTCTCAGAATTGTAGAGAAACACTTGTGCGCACTACAGTTGCCCAGTTTCTACGCAGGTTTGGAGGAGAGCTGCTGTTGCAGCTGCTGCAGCTAGAAGTTACGCTTGGACTATATCTTGGCTAGGGTTTGGATTATCTGATCAACTCTTGTTGATGCGCTATCCTTGGGGAAAGGTGCGCTACCCTTTGTTTGGCTATCTAGCCTAGGGTTTGCTTCCGGAGTGATTCTCTGTCAAGGTTAAGGTGCTCAGAGGGTGGCTTCGGCCTATGGTTGGGTGACAAGGGTATTGTCAATGGTAAAACAAGCACATCCACTTATATTCTAACACATTACATAAGCCAATTGGCATAACTAACCATTCAAACAACCCCTTCTTTGTCTTGAAAGCAGTTTTCCATATATCACTTTCTTCGATTTTGATATGATGGTAACCACTTCTCAAATATAGCTCAGTGAAATAAAAAAACATTCTTTAGCTGATCTAATAAATCATCAATTCTAGGAAGAGGACATTTTTTCTTTACTGTAATCTTGTTCAGAGCATGTTCAGTTCTTGAAAGTCAATACAAATCCTCCACGTAGCATCTTTCTTCGGAACTAATATAATAGGAGATCCACACACATATGAACTTGGCCTTATGATTTCTTTATCGATAAACTTATGAAATTTCTTCTTTATCTATGTATTTTCTAGCACTAATGAGCTATACATACCAATGTTAGAAAGAGGAGCATTCTACTACAAACATATTTCATGTTCAACCTCCCTCTTAGGAGGCAATCCTGTAGGTTCCCGAAATAAATCATCATAGCTAGATATAATTTTGACCAACTCATATTTATGATATGGATCACAACCTGATAAAGCATCAGATATTTATTCTTCTTTTTGTTTTACTATCACGAGAACAAAAGATTTACTTGCATTCACGAGTCTCTTCATTTGTCCCGTGCTCAGTAAAGAAACATTAGTTTTAATACGATGAGCTCTGGTAATCAATTCAATCCCATCGTTGAAAAGGTGATATTTATTCTCTTCACGATAAAATATAGCTTTCTTGTCAAATAGATATGGACTACCCATGACAATGCCGCAAATGTCAAGATGCACATATCTAACTCAACCTCGTCAAAGAACTTGGATGTAATTGCAAATCTCATCTTACACTTCTTCGTTACCTGCAACTTAAAATATTCACACACCCAACCTAATGGATATGGTTTTCTATGAGGTGTCATCTTCAAACCTAGCTTCTTAACAATTTCTTTAGATATTAAGTTAACTTGAGATCCACTATCAAACAAAGTATCTATCTTTGTATGATTTACTGTAACCCTAATATGAGAAATATCGCTTCTTTTCTTTTGATTAATAACACTTTCCGATTCAATAGATTGAACTGAAGAATTAGTAGTAGATATACCTTTTCTTCCTATTGCCATGATCTTAGATTCATCTCGTAAATCTGATCCCAGATCCTGTTGAGCTGATGCATCATTCTTCTTCCTCCCTTTATCCTGGAACTTCTTTAGTCATTATTTTGAATGCATCTTCCAACACTGTGCTTCCTCATTCCCCTTTCTCTTACAGTGGGAGCATGTAGGTTTTTCTTTAGCTTCCTTTACAATAGTTGACTTCTTACTCTTCCATTTTCCTTTCGGTTTCTTTTTGAACTTGTGTGGCTTCTTATCTTCAATCACATGCTTCCCTCTACTAGCCTCTAGATGAGTAGCTTATATTGACACTTCATCAATGTTAGTAAGGTTAAACATCAAAATAATGTGTCGAAGATATGAGTGTATTCCACCAATATACTTTAGAATATTTTCACGAGCATATATTGGAATTCCCGAAGATAATTATTTATTCTTAAACTCCAGTGTATATACTTGGATATTTTGACCATTTCCTTGTTTGAGATGTTTCCATTCCATAATTGTTGTTTGCACATAAGCCAATGGATAAAATTGTTTTCTATTTGCAGCAATAGATTCATCCCAAGAAGAAATTATTGTACCTTTTTGAACAAGATCAGCTTGTGTCTTACTCTCCCACCATATCAAGGTTGTACCGCCCAGATGAAGAGTATCCAATTATATATTTGCAATTTCATCTACGATCTTTTGCACCCTGTAATATAATTCTATCTGCTCGATCCGATTGTCCAACTTTTCGACATTCAATTCTCCATCATAAATTGGCAATTTGAACTTAACATCCAATTTTAATAAAGGGAAATTATGAGCATGAGAAGAATTCTTAGTGGACTTATTCTTATGTGAAGAATGTTCACTTGCAGATGATGAAGATGGTGAGGGTGGTTTGGAAGGTCCACCTCCTTCACCTCCTCCTTCTTCTTTAACTAGTTCAACTTTCTTTGATGTATCCTCTTCCTTGGCCTTCTTTCGATCCTCATACATTTCTTCTACCACGAATTTCATTAAATTGAAAGCCTTAAAGAAATCATTTTCATAGCCATAAGGACCCAATTTTCCTGGAAAAATCATCTCTCTTCTTCAAGTAAATCTTCTTGAACCAATCTTTGGATTATAACTTGGAAGTTTTCCTTCTGCTCGCTTGGATTTGGACCTTGTAAGCATTCACTTGCAACCACTTGTCAAAACCTAGCTCTAATACCAACTTGATCCGAAAAATCCTTAGACATTAATTATTATTTAATTCACATGAATATCTAACTTGATTTCAAAATAATAATGATCGTTTGACTAATTTCAGAATTCATGTAAAAATACTTATCTATCCAAATTCACTTTAATGATAAACAACTTGCAAATAATTGAGCGAAATAGAACAACAATAATATGCTAGATACACAAGTTTTTTAACGGAGTTCACCCAATTTGGGCTACATCTTCGGGTCTGCTTCCAATTGAGACCTCTTTATTAATGCTCAAATTCTTGTGTTTTACAATGACCTCTTTACACATTGTTCAAACTCACAAACATAGTGCAGCATCAAATTCCTTGCAAAATTTTGAGAAAAATGAGTATAAAGTTCATATATTTATGTCAAAAGAATACCTTGGCATGCATTATGGTGTAATCCCAAGGTATTGATACCTCTAGCATGAAAATCAAGAACCAATCTGTACTCTGTATTGATGATTTCATGTGCCTCAGTCTGTGCGCCCATTAAATAAGGCGTAAACCCTAACCTCCATGCAAAACCTTTGGCAACTTAAATATAATTTTGGTGGAATCTCGAAACATGAGGAGCCAATGGTGCATTGGTTAGATCGTTGGCATATATGGAGGAGGTCGCGGGTTCAACACCCATGAACCTCTCCTTTGTGGGAATTTTGTTATAACCATATGGTTATACTAGATAGCTTTTCCGCGTGAATATATGTATTAGTTATATGATATATGGTATAATTTGTTTAATATATATGTGGTGGAACAGACTTTGGTTACAACTCATTTAATATACATAATGTCCATGGGATTAGGGGCTATGCCTTGGAGCCCTTTTATCCCTTAATTAAACCATTTACCAAGTTTAAATAAAAGTTGCGCACCCATGCGGTTAAGATTCAAGTGCATGGTGTATTGGTGAGGTCATTGGGATATTGTGCGAGAGACCTGGGTTCGATCCTCCTGGATCTCAACCAAAATTTTAAATAACCTCATCCGTAGTAGGCCAATGGGAGGCTACCATGTTATAGCCTCTCATTGGTCCATCATTACCATGTGTCAATATATAATTGGGCCACCTGTGTTGTACGAAAGCCATGTCACCTTGCTTAGTTAGACATACGGTGTGCCACATAGTGCTCCATGGTGTTTCCACATTAGCACGATACATATGTACGGTCGTGCCATGTGTCAACCTTTAAGTGGTGACACGTGCCACCTTTGACCCTTTTGACTTTTTTCCCTGTTTGACCTGAACTTTGACCGGCCATAACTTTTGCATACGAACTTCGTTTGAGGCAATTTTTGAACTGTTGGAAAGCTATCGCCAAGCTCTACGCAATGAATTCCTTTTAGAGAACATTTGAGATGATAAAATTTTGAGCATTTATGAATCCTTTTGAATCTCTTTGAGCATTCCAAATCCTCCTTGACCTCTGTGAGCGTTTCTGGATCCTCTTGGATCATACAAACTAGCTCTTTCTTTCCCTTCAATACAAAGCCTTTTGGTTGCTTCATGTAGATTTCTTCTTCCAGATCCCCATGTAGGAATGTTGTCTTCACATTCATTTGTTCTACTTCAAAATCAAAGGAAACAACAACAAATAAAATAAATGTAATAGAAGTTAACTTGGTAACAAGAGAACAAATTTCACCAAAGTTAATTCCCTCTACCTGGGAATAACCTTTTGCTACTTACCAAACTTTGTATTTCTCCACTTTTCCTTTTACATTCAACTTCTTCTTAAACCCCCATTTGCTACCAATGTCCTTTCTTCCAATTGGGCCCAACTCAACCGGATCCCATGCCTCATTCTTATCCAAGGCATACATCTCTTCAACCATGGCCTTGTTCCAGAGTTTACTATCCTCTGAATTCACTGCTTCCCTATTAGTTCTGGGATCATCATCAGTAATAGATAAATAAAAATTAACATGAAAATCAGATGGAATATACCTTTCTGGTTTCCTTCTTTCTTGCATTGATCTCCTCAATACTAGAGTATGAGGTTCTTGTTCTTTTGATTCATCTTCTTTCGTTGATTCAGATTTTGCATCATTTAACTCAATCTCTCTTTTCTCAGGCTTTTCTTTCCTTGGTAGGGGTTCCTGTTTGGGAACATATTTAACCTCTCTAAAAACAACATTATGACTATCAACACTCTTCTTAGTTTCTGGTTTCAAAGCTTATAACCTTTCATACCATTTTCATAACCAATAAAGATACACTTTTCAACTTTATTATCCAACTTACTCCTATTTTCCTTTGGAACATGTACATAAGCATCACAACCAAACACCCTGAGATGTTCAAGAGAGAGTTTCTTACCAGTCCATACCTCATGTGGAGTTATTTCCACCAACATCGACGAGGGTGATCTATTTACCAGGTGATGTAGGAGAATCTCATTCAACCTAGGGATGGCACGACGAAGACGAATGCAGAGTTGTTACAACAATGATTAAGTGTTGTAGGAAATAAATAGCGACATAATGAGACTGACTGCGAGAAGTAACAACAATGTTGCAGATCGAATGAATACTACAGAGTGTGGTAGTGCAAGAGATAAATCACTGCTACAAGATGGACACATTTCTACAAAATGAGTAGAAGACAAGTGTGTGGAAGGAAAACACAAATTGTTGCAAAAGGAAAGGATGCATTGATGAAGAGTGTGTTGTTGGTAGAAGTTGGAAGGTATCATGTAGGCAAATAGTCACTGAGGAAAGGAACAATCAGAATCTGGAAGGTGAAAGGGTGTGAAGAGTCCACTAGAGAAACTGAAGTGAACAATTTCTGAAAGAATAAAACACAACATCGAAGAGATTGCAAGGGAGCTTGCAGAACTGAAAAGATGATAGGTTGCGCGAGACAAGAGAGAGAGAAGTGGTTGAGGTTTCCATGGCCTATGACCTAGCAACCTAATGAAGATTGTAAGCTCACTTACAGTCATAGAACCAATGTATTGTAATATGTATGAATGAATAAAAGAATTGATGTTTATAGATTTAAACTTTCTATGCATGTGTGTGAATGGAATCCTATATGATGTTATTTGTTGTGTTTTTTTTTTAAGTAAGATTGTATAAAAGTCTGTCAAAATCAAAGAGTACAAAAAATTGCCATAGTTTCAGGCTGTAAACACTGAGCTGCCCATAAGAGGAAACCAACTCAGCCAACCAAACCACTTCATAGCTTCAGTCTTAATCTTCTACCGATGTGAAGAGAATCCAAAATGTTGGCCCCTAACGGTGACCATTATATCAGTACAAATCATAGACAAGACCGTTCTAACAGTAATGACCAAAGACATTTGTAGAAAAAGGTGGCCAAAAAGGGTGGCCATGCACATAGAAAAATACCAAAGACACCTGGGCTTATCACATATAGGGGATGTAGTGGGGCCACGCGTCGAGGAAGCAGGTGTCGAATGTCGAGTCCCCAAGAGGAGTTGAATCCTCCTCGACTGGTGTCCCATCCATTTGCATGGCATCCTCCGACTGTGTTGGCACGTTCTCTTCTTGCATGGCATCCTCCAGCTGGGATGGAAGCACATTCTCCTTTTGGCCTAGCTTGTCATGGTCCGAAGTCTCCAGTGGGGGAGATGGAGCCAGAATTGGTATCGAAGCTCCTGCTGCTTCGGCTGCCTTTGATGGTGGGTGAGGAGCACCCTGCATTGCTGAAAGAAAATGCAGGACTTGAGATGCCTTTCCATCCAAAATCTCCAAGTAGAACTGAAGGTCATACACGTCCCGACGCAAATCAAATACTAGACCCTGCAACAATGCGAGGCCTGATTGCCATTCACATTCTGGGTCAGCGCTAGAGCCGTCTCGAGAGTAAGGTTGTTGACGCAAATTTTGACTGTCTTCCGGGCCATCAATTTGAAGTCGAGCGTCAAGAGGTGAGGCCTGAGGCGACTAGGTGGTCAGAGAGTTAAGAGGAGCCAATGGACATGGGTGTGAAGTAGAGGCCAAATTTTCGGAAGGTCTTGGGTTGTAATCCAGTGAGGCCCTTGAACAATCAAGCCCCTCCAATCTGAAAGCAAAAGACAAGGAAAGGGACGGGAGGTTGGTTGAAGTTTGAGATGATTGTGCCAAGGAGGAGGACGAGGTGGTCGACAAGGAGGAGGAACTGTGGGAGGGTACGGCCGGGGGCCGGAAGAAAAAACGGGGTCAACTTGGCTGCCATGTCAAGCCTCGTTTAGACTTCCCTCGTATCCTAGGCATCTATGAATCACTAGGAGAGAGAAAAAGAGCCAAGACCAAAGAGAGCAGTAACAGACTGGGAGAGGGTGATGGCAAACCAAGGAAAGGCTGGGCAGGAGGTCGAGCTCTGGAGAAATCAACCAGGAGGGAATGAGCCATCCAGAGCCTCTGTTGTAGTTCAAATAGCCCGAGATGCTGGTGCACTGCAATAAGTATCCACATGCATAGAGTAAAGGCCGAATGAAGGTGCTGGTCCATCGGAGGGATGACAAGGCAGAGCAGGGTGCATTGAGTGTAATGGTGCCCTGTCTTTAGCAAGGTAAACTTAAATTCATGCGGGTGGCGGGAGGGAGAGGCACACGGTTTTCATGTGGCCAACGCCATGGAGGCTCTCTCTTGGCTGCTCTGTTCGATGCATGTTCTCCACTATTACCCCATCTGGGGGATGTTATTTGTTGTGTTATTAGCATGAATTTGTGCAATTTAATGTCATTTCTTGAATGGGTAAATATCATAGAGAATAGTTCCATATGGTATTGCTATGCAATTGGCATGGATATGTAGAAGACCATGCTTGATTTGTGATCTTCTACAGGTGGACGCGGGTCTGAGAGAGACTGTACATTGGATTTATGGCTCTTTGTAGCTAGGGTGACTGTATAGCATGATATGCTATGAGAAGTGAATTTAATTGCATGATTGTATAAATTTTATGAGTAGAAACAACATATTTGTCACAACAGAGGCCCGCTGTAACAAGAGATTAATTATAGAAAGAGATGTGTTGCAAAAAAAGAGATTACCGCAACAAAGGTGTGTTGCATTCAAAAGTGTAGGGAGGAAGACGTATTGAAAAAACAAGTGTAGATGGGTTGCAACAACATATGTGTTGCATTAGAGGCATATTGCAGTAAAGGCCTATTGTAAGAGACGCGTTGCAGCAAAGGGATGTGTGTTGTAGCAGAGGCATATCATAGTAGGAGATGAGTTGCAACAAAATACATGTCATCGAAAAATATGTGTTGCAACATGGGCATTTTTCCATAGGAGGCATGTTGTAGAAGAGTAGGCATGATGCAACAAGAGAGAAGGCTACAACATGAAGCATGTTGTAGAAAGAGAGGATGAATTGTAGTAGAAGATGAGTTGCAACAAATGAATACACTGTAGATTGGTTAGTACAAATTGGTGAGTCTGTAGCATCTGTTTGTGGTGCTACATGGAAGAAAACATGGATACGTGATAGCCGAGGTACAACCCTAGGGGTTGTGGCATGATTAGATCGAAAAGAAGGAAAATGTAGTAATGAGGAAGAAGCATTATGGCAACTGTGATTCCAATTACACATTAATCAAGAAATGTTTCATTGCAAATGGACTCTGATGGCAAGTGGTATATATCCCGCCACGTCAAGTGGTATCAGAGCATGGTTTAGCTTTGGGATGAATGAATGTGAGAATATATCAGAGCATGGTTCAACTTTGGGATGAAGGAATGTGAGAAGATATCAGAGCATGGTTCAACTTTGGGATCGAAAAAACTGCAAAGCAAGAAGACCTATGAGAATGTGGTTTCATCTTGTGTTGTTGAAAGAAGAATGATGGGAGGTGGTGAAAGAGAAAGGGCATGTGAAGTGTAGTCTAGTTGAGGTCTATGAAATAACTCCCACAGATTTCTCTATGAATATGAGTAGGTTAAGGAGGTGCAAAAACCAAGAGTTGGAATGCAGATAATGGAGTGGTATCATATATTAGGATGAATCCTGAAATGGGAAAAGATAGCCAAGAACATAAAATTGCATGAAGCAAAATTCAGAAGGATGTTGCTGAGAAGGAAGAAGTCTTTGAGATAAATGACTACTAGAAATAAATGGTAGTTGTGGTGGCAGTTATCCATGACTATTATATTGATATGAAAGAGGCAACATGGGTCATGAGAGGATTCATTAGATGGCAATTATGGAGGCAATTATCCATGATTTTTATCTTGGAATGAAGGCATGGCCACTAGAAATGAGCAAGTGTGGCTGCAAGAGGAATGTAGTCAGAAGGTTTCCTAGACTAGATACTGGGCTCATATGTTTTGAGGAGAATGTTGGTAACAATGAGAGAATTTTTGCTGGATGGTGGCTTGAGATTTTGAGTGGACTTGAATTGAAGAGAAATGAAGAAGAAAAAAGATGTAGAAAAATTGCAACAATGGAAGCTAGAGGCACATGTGGTTGTGTTGGATGTAACAAAGAAAAGGAGGAAGTGAAGATGGAATTCTTGTTTTCCCTTAATATGTTATTTGCTTGTTTGCAGGAAGAAATAAATTTTTGGCTACAAATGGAATCAGATGTGCTTGACTCAAAAGAAGATGCAATAGAATATTTCCATGCAAGAAAAGGAATTGCATAGATTACAACAATTGCATGATCACATAGGTTGCAGATGATGGATATATTTGAAGAGAATTCCCGAGTAGAGGGTGATGTCTCAAAGATTAGTGACCTAGGAGGAATCATGAAGGAAACTGTTGAGTTGAATATGGATAAAATTATAGTCTAGAATATGAGGAAGCTAATGACCATGTTGCTGACAGAGAAAGGAGGAAGATTCCAAATCTCTCAAGGAAGAAGACATGTTGCAAAAGAATATTAGAAGAGTGAAGGTTGTTGAGGACCGAGCGTGAAGGTGTTGTGTGAAGAGGAGGACTCTTGAGCTATGTCTCTAGTAATTTGTCAAGAATGTGTATACACTGATGGAATCACCAACTGAGGTAGTCTGTGTATGGTTGTGGATTGAGTCAAGGGAGGTGTAACATGGGAGCATGTGAATCCATGTTGTGTGGCTTTGAGCATGAGTGGCTGGTTGAACCGAAGGCACTTTGTACACTGCATGAGAAAGGGAAGTGGAATGTTTTGGATGGGACTTGACTCAGATCGAGTTGTGCATGTGATGCATGGATGAGGAGAACATGACCAGTGCTTGTGGTAAAGAAGTAAGAGAGACATAAAGGGTAACAATACCAGAAGTTGAGTTGCTGCAGAAAGTTGAGTTGCAGTAAGAATGAGATGAAATTTCCAAATCTCCATGATGAGAGCATTGTTGTGTTGTTGCGGATGGATGTGAAACAAGGGGAAACGATGAGTTGAAAGAAATAATTTCCAATAGAAGAAGATGTCTTGTATATTTGAATGTGTAGCGAGGAGGACTTTAGAGTGGGAGTGCAACAATGATGAAGTTGCATTAGGAAGTTATAGATGTGAATGATTTACCTCATAATCATGAGGGCATGCTTTCTTAAAACCTAGGGAATTTGATGCAGGAACATCTCGATCAACCTAGGGATGGCACGACGAAGACAATTGCAGAGCTGTTACAACAATGATTAAGTTTTGTAAGAAATAATAACGACAAAATGAGATGGACTGCTAGAAGTAAGAACAATGATGTAGATCGAATGAATACTACAGAGTGTGGTTGTGCAAAAGATAAAGCGCTACTATAGTATGGACACGTTTCTAAGAGATTTCAAGAGAGCTTGCAAAACCGACAAGAGGATAGGTGGCATGAGACAAGAGAGAGAGAGAAGTGGTTGAGGTTTCCATGGCCTCTGGCCTGGAAACCCAATGTAGATTGTAAGCTCACTTATGGTCATAGGACCAATGTATTGTAATATGTATGAATGAATACAAGAATTGATGTTTACAAATTTAAACTTTATGTGCATGTGAGTGAATGGAATCATGTATGATGTTATCTGTTGTGTTCTTGGCATGAATCTGTGCAAGTTAATGTCATTGCTTGAATGATTAAATCCCATAGAAAATAGTTTTATATCGTATTGCTATGCAGGTGGCATCGATATGTAGAAGACCATGTTTGATTTGTGATCCTCTATAAGTGGACACGGGTCCAAGAGAGACCATATAGTAGATTGATGGCTCTCTGTAGTTGGGGTGATTGTATAGCATGACATGCCATGAGAGGTGAATGTAATTGCATGATTGTAGAAATGTTGTGAGTAACAACAAGAGATTTATCACAATAGAGGCCTGATGTAACAATATATGAATTATAGAAAGAGATGTGTTGCAACAAAAGATCTTGCCACAACATAGGTGTGTTACAACATGGGTGTGTTGTAGTAGAAAGTGTAGGGTAGAATATGTGTTGTAGAAATAGGTGTAGATGGGTTGCATCATCATATGTATTACAAAAAAGGCATATTGCAGTAGAGGTGTGTTGTAAGAGACGTGTTGCAACAAAGGGATGTGTGTTGCAGCAGAGGCGTATCATAGTAGGAGACAAGTTGCAGTAGAAGACATGTCACTGCAGAAGATGTGCTGCAGCAGGAGATGTGTTGCAATAGGAGATATGTTGAAACATAGTTGCTTTTCCATAGGAGGCATCTTGCATAAGAGTAGGCATGTTGCAACAAGAGAGAAGGTTGCAACAAGAAGTGTGTTGCACCAGGAGAGGACGAGTTGCAACAAATGAATATGCCACAAACTGGTGAGTCTGTAGAATCTATTTGTGGTGCTACAGGGAAGCAAACAATGATACATGATAGTGGAGGTACAACCCCATGGGTTGTGGCATGATCAGATCGAAAAGAAGGAAAACATAACAATGAGGAAGAAGCATTACGACAGTTGTGATTCCAATTACACACAAATCAAGAAATGTTCCATTGCAAATGGAATCTAATGATAGGGGGTGGATATCTTGCTGCATCACTAGGTAACATGCAATACCCACTGCCTCAGCCTAGAATTCTAGTCCTAACCCGACACCACTGGGCATGCTACTTTCTTTTTCCATCAACATCCTGTTGATCCTTTCTGCAACCCGATTCTGTTGAGGTGTGTTTGGAGTAGTCTTCTACCTTTCTATACCACACTTCTTACAAAACGCTTCAAATTCATTCCCACATAATTCTCCACCATTATCTGTCCTCAATGCTTTTATTTTCTTCTCTGTTTGATTTTGTACCAGAGCCTTAAACTATTTAAATTTATCAAATACCTCAGATTTCTTCTGAAGAAAATAAATCCATGTGTTTCTTGAGAAATCATCAATGAATGAAAAATACTACACATATTTACCTAGTGACGGAATAGGCATAGGCCCGAACACATCACTGTGTATCAACTCTAAGATCCCCTTTTCTCTTGTAGCACCAAATGGGAATCTTACTTGATTTTGTTTACCATATATGCAATGCTCACAAAAATCAATCTCTAGGGTGCAATTAGACATACCTTCAATCATACCTTTACTGTGTAGTGTTCGAAGGCTTTTTTTCTCCAATATGTCCTAGTCTTTGATGCCACAACATGGTCTTCTTTCGAGGGCCAACATGGATCATATCTTCTTTATTTATTTTCTCAGGGACAATAGAACTGTTACACCCATCAACATAAGTACTTCCCAATAACTTGTGTAGATTTCCACACCGAACTCCCCTCATCAACACCATTGCTCCTCGTACCATCTAGCAAATGTCCTTTCCTAATAAAGTATCCACACTTGCATCATCCAACTTACTTATAGATATTAGGCTCGTGGATAGATATAGAATGTGTAGAACTCTAGGGAGAGTTCTAATCCTTCCATCTTTTAGCAACAACTTAACCCTTCCATGCCCCATGATTTTGGTTGTTGAGTCATCTCCTAGGAAGACATCACCATCGTCATACTTTTCATAATCACTGAACCACTCTCTGTGAGAATTCATATGAAATGATGCACCTGATTCGATCAACCATACATCATGATCTGCATGTGTACCAATAGATATCAGGTAAACATCACCTCCATCTTTTTTGGAGGTTTTCGCCTCCGTGGAAGAGGCATTATCTGATCCCTTTTCTTTATCAACATTATTAGACCATATTTCTTATAATGCACGACTTTACCACATTTCCAGTATTTCCTCAAATATTTTCTTGGGGATTTAAATCTACCTTTAGATTTAGATCTCCCCCCTCAAGAATTAATTTTATTCCTATCTTGGGGACAACCTGTTACATATAAAACATTTGTGCTCTGACTATCCATGCTTTTCTGCCTCATTTCTACTGATAACAAGGATGAACCTACATCCTCATACTTCAATGCAGATTGAGTGGTACTACCAATTGCTACAACCATATTATCCCAGGATTCTGGCAATGAACATAACAAAGCAATACACTTATCTTATTCTGCAAGCGTAATATTAACAGAGACAAGTTGAATTATTAGATTATTGAAGGTATTTAGATTCTCTGTCACAGAGTCTCCATCTTCCATCCTAAGATGATACAACTTCTTTTGAAGAAACAACTTGTTTACTAGGGACTTGAAATCATACAAATTCCCCAACTTTTCCCATAGTTCCTTGGTTGCAGATTCTCCTGACACATTCAGTAACATCGAATATTCCAGGCAGAGTCGAATCGTAGTCCTTGCTCTTCTATTCAACATCTCCCAATCTTCTTTCAACATAATAGTAGATTGAGTACTATTAGTTTGTGTATTAGTAGATTGTGTACCAGTAGGTTATGTACCAATGGGTTGTGTACCAGTAGGTTGTGTACCGTTATGTTGTGTACCAAGATCCACAATGATCCATTGTTCTTTGTCTACAATAACGTCCTCCATATTCAAATTCCATAGCTCAAAGTTTTCACCGTTGAAATTCTCAATATCGATTCTAGAACTACTTTCCATTCTCTTTCAACACACGAATCACCATTGCAAAGCTCCCATTGAACCCAAGTTTATCAGAAACCCAAGATAAAATTGCTCTATCAATATCGAGCTAAACCCTCAACAACAAAGGCGTCCCCCTAAAGCCAAAAACATGCTTTCATACCACATGTAAGTTTTGAACCTGTGAAGTAAAGTAATGCATACATATTCTTAAGAAAAATAGAAATTAATCAATGGCTCATACACATAGTACACAATGATTTATGCATGAAACCTTAACCGAGAGAAAACTAGACTTTTTTGGTGCCGCACCTCTCAATTCTTCATAGTATTCACCATTCACAATACAATATATACAATATTTTAGGTATTTCGTAGCTACCAAAACCCTAATCCCTTAATCTGGGATTAATTTAGAAAATCGCTAAAAATAGCGAAAAACACTAAAATAATAAAAATCGCCAAAAAAAATAAAAATTTCATGGCGCTACCCCAAACCCTGTTGGCTCCAGGTTAGCGCCCGGATTTGAATACTCCGCGTAGCTAGGGGGGTCCAATATTGCCCCCCCTTGGGTAGCACCAGACACACACACACACACCATGACTAGGAATGGACCATCAAACACAATCGTCAAATATTACACACCCCCCCCACACACACACATGCAAAGAATATAACACCTACCCAATAAGGTCCTCAAACTTTCTGAGGCAAACTCTTTCCTGGATGCTTAAGGAGTTTTTGGTCCAACCTCCTATTTGTTGGTTGTGGAGCCTGATTATCTTCCTGATTAAGAGGTTTGTTTCAGCCATGCTTGGACCCCATTCCCTAATGGGGGGTGTGTGGGGGATTTCCCCCCCACAACTATTTCCAAGGGGGTCTGGGGGGCGACGACGACAATTTTAGTAGCCCCCCTGGTGGGGGATTCGTGTTGAAATAATGTATGATTAAATCCCCATTGCAGATTAATCATGTCATTATTATTATTGTTGTTATTGGATTAATCCCCATTGTGGATTAATCATGTCAGTAATTGTATAAGGACCAAATCCCCTTTTGCGGATTGGTCATCGGACAATTATAAAGGGCAGAATAAGAAGTTGGCCCCATCAGTTATTATGGAAGACCCAGAATTAATTAAAGGTGGTTTTACCCACCCAGAGTGAGAGGTCAGCCCTGCCAGTGGTGACCTTTCACACATGCCAATTTTGTATATATAGGAGGCTAGCGCCTCACTTCTAACACACAAGTCACTTGCTCATTCTCTTATGAGGCAAGCTGCAATTATCAGTTGAAGAGAGGAGAAGAAGAGTGGCGCATTTCTTGGGGGAGGACTATTTGTATTGGTTTGAGTTATCTCTTGAACATTGTATAAGCTATTTATGATAAGGAAGTTTTTGCTGGGTTTTCTTCCCTTAGAGGGTTTCCCAGGATAAATGTTGTGTCTCTTGTGAATGTGTATTTCTCAGTGA
>ML789720.1:268682-285568 GCA_009831015.1 Picea engelmannii | reverse complement strand
AATCCCCATTGCGGATTAATCATGTCATTATTATTATTATTGTTATTGGATTAATCCCCATTGTGGATTAATCATGTCGTTAATTGTATAAGGACCAAATCCCCTTTTGCGGATTGGTCATCGGACAATTATAAAGGGCAGAATAAGAAGTTGGCCCCATCAGTTATTATGGAAGACCCATAATTAATTAAAGGTGGGTTTACCCACCCAGAGTGAGAGGTCGGCCCTGCCAGTGGTGACCTTTCACACGTGCCAGTTTTGTATATATAGGAGGCTAGCGCCTCACTTCTAACACACAACTCACTTGCTCATTCTCTTATGAGGCAAGCTGCAATTATCAGTTGGAGAGAGGAGAAGAAGAGTGGCGCATCTCTTGGGGAGGACTATTTGTATTGGTTTGAGTTATCTCTTGAACATTGTATAAGCTATTTATGATAAGGACGTTTTTGCTGGGTTTTCTTCCCCTAGAGGGTTTCCCAGGATAAATGTTGCATCTCTTGTGAATGTGTATTTCTCAGTGATCTTGTTCTTATGATTATCTTATCTATTGAAATGAAAAGAACTATAATAATGGCATAAACATTAACAATTCGGGGGCAATGCCCCTGAAGCGAAATTTTGGGAAAAAATTCCTTGTAAAATATTGTAATTTCATAGTCAATCTAGACCGTTCATTATAAGGTCATAGATCCGATGATAGAAGTTATTTTAGGAATTTTTTCCCCAGAAGGAAACCATTGGACAGAATAACAAAGAAGCCGACAACCATGAAGGACGAAGAATGGGAGGTTCTTGATAGAAAGGCATTAGGAATGATACAAATGAGCCTGGCAACATCAGTGGCTTTCAATATTTCAAAAGAAAAGACAATGAAGGCGTTGATGGACGCATTGGCTAAACTGTATGAAAAACCCTTGGTGTCCAATAAGATATTTCTAATGAAGCAATTATTTAATATGAAGATGTCAAAAGGTGGGTCTATTGTAGATCAATTAAATGAATTTAATATGGTTACTAATCAACTAAGTTTTGTAAAAGTGGACTTTGATGATGAGGTCGAGGATCTTCTAATCCTATGCTCATTGCCATAAATATGGAATGGATTTTTCATGGATGTAAGTATCTATGTCTCTAGTTCAAACAATCTAAAATTTGATGATGTTGTTGGTGTTATCCTTAGAGAGGAAATGCAACGGAAAAACACAGGTGAGACATCAGGTAATGCATTGACTGTGGAGAATAAGGGAAGACAAAAGGTTAGAGGAAAGGGATCAAGGAACCATGGGAATTCTAGGAAGGGTAGATCCAAATCTAGACTGGGAAAGATAGAGTGTTGGAATCATGGGAAGAAAGGATATCTGAAGAAATACTGCAGAGCTCCAAAGAAACAAAGAGATGGACAACAAGAGAAAAATCAAGAAGCAAATTGAACAGGTGATGTGTTACAAGATGCTTTGATTCTTTCCATAGATAATATTTCTGAGACTTGGGTAGTAGATTTAGGGGCTTCATTTCATGCCACACCCCATAGGAAACATTTTCTAGATTATGTTCAAGGTGATTTTGGACAGGTTCATTTTGGTGATGATGCACCATGAAAAATTGTTGGAATGGGTAAGGTACAAATAAAACAAAACAATGGAAACCAATGGTTATTGAAAGAGGTAAGACATGTACAAGGTCTAAGGAAAAATATAATTTCAACAGGGCAGTTGGTAAGTGAAGGTTGTATATCTATATTTATAGATAAGGGGTGGAAGGTCACCAAAGGATCATTGGTGATAGAAAAATGAGAGAATGTAGGTACATTGCATTTATGTACTAGTAATAATGACTCTTATATCTCTTTAGCTTTTATAGGAATGGATACAACACTATGGAATCATAGGCCTGGACACATGACTGAGAAGGGGATGCAGATACTTCACAAAAGAAATGTGTTGCCAGATCTTAAACAAATTGATTTGGATTTCTGTGCATTGTGTTTATGGAAAATAGAAGAGAGTCAGATTTGTCAGAGTCGGAAAAGAAAAGAAGAGTGAAAGGTTAGAGCTTGTGCATACAGATGTATGGGGACCAACTCATGTATCATCTCTTGGTGAATCTCATTATTATGTTATTTTGATTGATGATGGAACTAGAAAAACTTGGTTTTATTGCATTCCACAAAAATATGATGTTTTTTATACTTTTAAGAAATTGAAAGCTTTGGTTGAGAATGAGACAAGAAAAATGTTGAAGTGTCTCAGATCAGACAATGGAAGTGAATATTGCAGCAAGGAGTTTGATGATTACTATTCATACCATGAGATTCGTAGAGAGAAAACAGTTCCAAGAACATCACAAGAAAATGGTGTGCCAGAAAGGATGCACAAGACAATCATGGAGCGTGCAAGGAGTATGAGATTGCATGCTGGGTTTCCCTTACAGTTCTGGGCAGATGTTGTAGATATTGTTGTTTACTTAATAAACAAAGGACCTTCAATCTCTTTGGATGGTGGAATTCCAGAGGAGACATGGACATGTAAAAAGGTAAACTATTCTTTTTTGAAGACTTTCGGTTGTGAAGCATTTGTCCATATTGATACCTTTATTGGATACGGTGTTAATGATTTTGGTTATCGCTTATGGGATTATGAAAATCACAAAATCATTAGGATTAGATATGTCATATTCAATGAGAAGGTCATGTAGAAATATCAGTTGCACGGAAAGAAACATGAAAAAGAAAAATCAGAATACACAGTGCTTGATGAGATCACTGAAAAATAAATTCCAAAGGTACCAGAAAATCAAAATGCACAACAACAAGAGAAATATGTACGTCAAACTCCTACAAGTGTTGTTAGAATATCTATCGGGTTAAGTACACCCACTGAATGATTATCTCATTCATTGTATTATTTATTGTTGACTGATTTTGGTGAACCAGAATGTTATGAAGAGGCAATGCAGGTAGACACTAAAAAGAAGTGGGAGAAAGGCATGAAAGAGGAAATGGAGTCCTTGGTAAATAACCAGACTTGGGACTTGGTTAAGTTTCCTGCAGGAAAAAGAGCATTGCAGAATAAATGGGTTTACAAGTTGACGGAGGAAATGGAGCAAGGCATGAAAGAGGAAATGGATTCATTGGTAAATAACCAGACTTGGGACTTGGTTAAGTTGCCTACAGGAAAATGAACATTGCAGAATAAATGGGTTTACAAGTTGAAGGAAGAATATGGAGGAAAAAAGCGGTACACAACTATGCTTTTTGTAAAGGGGTTTGCACAAAAGAAAGGTATAGATTTTGATGAAATATTTTCTCCTGTTGTTAAGATGACTTCAATTGGGACTATTTTAAGTCTTGTGGCATTAAAATATTTGCATCTTGAACAGTTATATGTAAAAACAACTTTTCTCCATGGGGATTTGGAGGAAGAGATTTATAAGCAGCAGCCATAGGGGTATGAGGTTAAAGGGGAGGAAAATTTGGTATGCAGGTTGAAGAAGAGCTTGTATGACCTAAAGCAAGCTCTAAGGCAGTGGTATTCAAAGTTTGACAGGTTTATGACAAAACAAGATTATAGTAGATGTCATTCTGATCACTGTGTTTATTTTAAAAGGCTGGAAAATGGAAGCTATATTATCTTCTTATTTTATGTAGATGACATGCTTGTTGTAGGGTCTAATATGAAGGATATAAATGTGCTCAAAAAGAAATTAGCTAATTAATTTGCGATGAAGGATTTGGGTGCCGCAAAGAAAATCCTTGGTATGAGAATAACAAGAGACATGAAAAATTGCAAATTAACATTGTCTTAGGGTGAGTATATAAAGAAGGTGTTGGAGAGGTTTAGAATGCAGAATGCAAAACCAATTAGTACACCTTTGGCCAACCATTTCAAATTAACCAAGGAAATGTGTCCCAAGACACAAGAGGAGATATAATACATGTCCAAGGTCCCTTATTCATCAACAATTGGTAGCTTGATGTATGTGATGGTTTTCACACGACTAGATATTGCACATGCAATGGGAGTTGTGAGAAGTATATGAATAATCAAGGTAAAGAACATTGGGAGGCAATAAAGTGGATTCTCAAGTATTTGAGAGGTACTTCTACTCATGCATTATTTTTTGGAGGTTCATACACTATTCTCCAGGGATATGTTGATTCATATATGGAAGGCGATAAAGATAGCAAGAGGAGCATCACAAGGTATGTTTTAACTGTAGGTGGAAAAAAAGTAAGTTGGATTTAAAAACTACAAAAGGTTTTTGCACTTTCAACAACATAAGTAGAGTATGTTGTTGCTACAAAGGCTAGTAAATAAATGATTTGGTTACAGAGGTTTATGGAGGAATTGGGAAAGAAGCAGGAGAATAGCAGGTTGTATTGTGACAGTGAGAGTTCCATTCATCTTGCAAAGAACTCAACCTTCCATTCAAAGACTAAGCATATACAACTCACGTACCATTTCATATGATCCATCTTGGAAGATGAACATTTGAAGTTGGAAAAGATACATATTATCCAGAATCCTGCAGACCTATTAACAAAGGGAGTAACTAGGGAGAAACTGAGTTCCTACTCAGTTTTAGTTGGTCTTCAAGCATGAATGTGAAGAAGAGAAATTTTCCAGGTCCAAGGTGGATTATATTCCAGCAAGTACAACAACAGTGGAGTTGTTGTGATCATTCTCCAAGTGGGAGATTGTTGGTTGTGGAGCCCGATTATCTTCCTGATTCAGAGGTTTGTTTCAACAGTGCTTGGACCCCATTCCCTAATGGGGGGTTGTGGGGGGGATCTCCCCCTGAAAATTGTCGCCAGGGGGGTTCGGGGGAGGGGGGGGTGGCGACAATTTTTTTAGCCCCCCTCTGGCTAGGGATTCAGGGGAAGCGGCCCCAAAGCGAAATTTTGGGAAAACTTGCCTTGTAAAATATTGTAATTTCATAGTCAATCGAGATCGTTCATTATAAGGTTGCAGATATGACGGTAGAAGTTATTTTAGGGATTTGTCCCCTAAAATACAACCCTATTTTATGAGGGAATTGTATTGCGACTGTGTATTATCGTGAATATTGTATTCTGAGAGAGGAGATTGTGAGAGAAAGAAGAGGAAGTTACAACGGGTGTGTTGTAGGTTGTATCCCTTCATTTTGTTGGATAATAATAAGGAAGGACCTGAAAATTTCTTTGGTGGACGTAGCCCACACTGGGTGAACCACACATATCCGTGTCTCTATTTTATTGTGTATCTTTTGTGTTTTATTTCCACATTTGTTTTATTTTATTACTCCACGATCCTGTTTTTCTAACACTATTGGACCCTTGAGCACTAATGAGATTAATACATGCATGTTGGCTCATATGTATAAGGAATTCACATGATTGGTAGGTCAGGACTCAAAAAATTATGTTCCCAAGTATGTTTTATACATCCTCGGTTACTTGGTGTGAGTAGGGGTCATTTTCGATTTGATGCAAATTAGCTCGAATGATATTTATTACCAATTTTCAAACTTCACATAAACTAAGAGGTTCTACATGACCTCTTACTTGGTTCTTGCTTTAGCTTATTGTAATACATTCAAGGGCATGCCCCCAAGGGGAAATGTCGATTTTGATGAGAATACTGCTCAATTTTGGTACCCTACACGGTGGAATCATAAGGCACCGTTTCACTTTTATTAGATTCAAGATTCTTTTGTCAAGGAGTGTAGAAGTATACTCATTGGGACTGAACTAGCTAGGGTGACAAAGGAGGCCATGGATTTTCTCATGGGGAAGGGAGTATGCATGTTTGAAAATCATTTCACGTACATAAGACTCTTTGTATTCGAAGGGAATCCCTTGCTTCTTCCCCGATTTGTTCATGATAGATTTTTGGTTTATGAATTATGTAAACAGTATAGGACACAATCCTTGTTTTTTGATAAGAAGAGGAAGCGATAATTCATTCCCATGCTTTTCAAAATTTCCTATATTATAGTTAAAATTTCATCAAGTTTGGTCGAGATGGCATGCTTTTTCAATTCTTTTAATATGAAAGAAATTGAAGCTTGCAGGGGCTTTGATCTTGAAGGTTTTTTCATCACTTATATGGTTTCAATTGTCTACACCTCAATTTTCAATAGATTGGAAGAAATTATAGAAGGAGGTGATGAGAATGAGGACACACACATCGAAGCCAAGGTGATAGCCACCACAAACAAAGCTATGCCCAAAAACAAGAAACAAACCACCCATGAAGAAGCAAATACAAGGGAAAGTTCAAATATTGGTGTGATGGAGGTCCCTCTCCTGGAGGAAACAAACATACACAACATAGACAAAGGGGTAGATCCATAGCTAGTGCCGAAGGTAGCACAATTCATTAGTCCCATAAGAGTTCCTCTTTAGGCCATAGAAATCATAAAGTCAATACCAATATAAGAGAGAATAATGAAGAACGTGCATGTGATGGAGATGGTGGGGACCCCACTCAACATCAATTGGAGATAACACATATTGTTACTCTTGTTCCTAAGAGAAAAAGGAATCCATATGGACGCAATTATTAAGACCATGGGGGTTTGGAAACAAAGGTGACATACATGGAAGTTGACGAGGTCAATGATGTGCCCACATGGGCTATGATATAAATAGTGAAGAGTAAAATGATAACAGAGGAGTTGGACCAAGAGGGGACGATAGTTTTTAAGGAAGAGTCTATGACTCTTCATCATAAAAAATATGATAAACAATCCATGAACCTACAAATTGAAAGAGTTAATTTGAAGGATAAAAGAGTGACGGAAAAGTGGAGATCCAAAATTGATTTCAAAGGTTTGAGGCCCTAAGGAGTTCTCAGGTTTCATTAGACCACAAGTGAGGCATTAACTCACTGGATAACTGATTAGGAGTTAAAGAACTGTAAATTGAAGAAAAGGATAAGGAAACTTGAATATGCCCTTAGCTCAGAGCCATTGTTTGCAAATCCCTTATCTATGATAGTCTTGGACGAATATCCTGAGGAAGTGATTGGATCAAGCTCTAAGGTCACAAGGGCTACTAAACTATTGATGGGTGTTAGAAAATATATTGTTGAAGACATTAATAAAATACTTGGCATAATCACAGAAGCTTTGGATATTATTATAGAGATAGGTGTCATGAAGGGAAGAGTCCACTCACTTAAGGAATTATTGCAAAAGGATTTACAAACTGATGAACATTTTTATAAAAATGCAGTAAGTACTTTTGTTGCAAGAATATTAAGCATGGATGAGATTACGAGACATAAATAATATTTCTCTTCTAGAAGTAGATTGAAGAAAATACATGTTGGATGGATTGAGAGGATAAATACCCTCCGACAATTGATCGCCACCTACGATGATCTTGAAGGAAGGAGAAGTACATTGTTTTTGGAGGTGGCATATATCGTCAAGGAACTCAAAGGCCCACCCTTCATAAGGGATTCAATGTTTTTGTTAAGAAATCAAATGAAATTTGAATTGGGTATACTAAGGGTCGCATGGGGAACATAATTTATTGACCTCATGAACCTTCTAGAGGATGAGATCCGACGTTGGCTAGTCAATTTCATGAATGAGAACGAAGACCAAGCATCCATTGCACAAAAATAATGCGACATGTTCAAGAGTATTGAAGATGATTTGTTAGTGATTAGAGTTAAATAAGATATAATTGCAACACTGTTACACGAGTATATTCAAGAATGGCTAAAGGGTGCGTTAGAAGCAATAGCTAACCCACCTTGACCTTGAAGTTTAAAGAAATGGTTATGATAGTTCGAGTTGATGATGATGCTGCTTATTTAAAGGGAAAGAATAGAAAAAAGTGGCAGAACCACTATCCACTGCTTCCTTTTTTTTTTAGTATAAGTCTTGTTTGAAGCATTTCCCTCCATTTTCTTCTTTTTCAGTTTGCAATCATCCAATCTTGTCATCCAAATGTTGTTGTTTGTGTGCAAGACTGATTTATGACTGCTTCGTTTTTCTCTTCCAGGTTACCTCTGCTTAATATATGGTCCATGGGAGCCCCATCCCAGTCTGTTGGGATGAACACATTCCTTATTTCCTCATTTAAGTATCACAAATATTATGTAGTGTCAATTTTACACACATTTTATTTGATCTTGAACAACAAATTTGTATTTATTATTTAAATTGCACAAAGAGATATTTTGAAGCTCATGATTTTTTTGGCCTCTGACTTTTATTTAAGCATGAAATCTCAAGAATGAGTTTCCTTTACATCCTTATGATATGGATGTCATAAAATCATTTAAATCTCTATGAAAAGGACCATCTTTGCTACTCTATGTTATGTTTGTCTTGCTTCAAATGTATTGATTTCTCTTGCTATGATATGGGAAATAGTTATGGTGGAATGGAAGAAATTGTTTTGCCTTCTTTATGTTGAAAACTCCCCTTGAATCTTTTCAATGCCTATTCCACTCACGGGCATTAAACGTTTGATGAATGAAAATTCAGTTATTCATAAGTCTTGATATAATCGTTATTTAAGTGAGAAACATAGGAGCACCACCTCTATAAAAACGGAGAGGGTATCTCTAAATTACCATGAGAATGCCATATGAGACTATCTCTCATCATTGACAAGAAAAGAGACCAACAATGACTCTATGCTCTAAGCTTTGTGTGATACATAGTATGCATAGGAATACATTTTAGTTACAAAAATGTATATTCAATTAATACATACAATTTGATTCTGTAACAATTGAGGAAGTGATTGTTTGTCTTCTTGGCATGATTGTTTGTCTTCTTGGCATGTTGTGTCATTGTTTACACAAATATATTTAACACACAACCATAAAGTTCTTAATCAATGGTTGACATTCTTATTGTATAGGCATGCATATTGAGTTGAAGTGTGCATGTATTAGATGTTTATGTGCACACTTTGCACACGATATATTGAATTGTACATGTAGACTCTATAATTTGGTGTATATGGACCAATCATTATTGAAGTAAGGGGCATTTCTCCTTAGACCTTAAAAAGAATTAAAAACCAACGGTGAATTGGTTAGAGAAAGTCTATGTAAGAGATAAACACTTTTTAACATACAATACTAAGGAACTAAAAAAATTTGAGAAGAAGATGAGGAGTTAAGTAAAAAAAGAGCATAAATCATTAGATGTGGGGTTAATGAATCATTGTATCCACGTTAATTTTGATGGTAAATTGAGTATAAAGTCCCCAAAGAGCCAAACATAAAGTCAAAAGCTCATCATTACATTATCCATGGGTAGTTTGAATATGTTTTGTTGCTAGTGGATGAATGTTCACATGTGCGATACTTTTTGTTGTCATGTAGAACACTAAATTACAAATGTTCCAAAACACAAGAGAAGTGAAAATCCGAAACACCTTGCCCCCAACATGACATGAGATACATTATATCTATTATCATTATTTTTGTCAATCATGGAGGGTTGTTTGAGAACAATATATGAAGGACAATTATTCCTCACATGCAAATAAATTTAGAAAGTGGTGCAATATTCAAGAATGGATATAATTTAATCATAATTATTTTGCATTCATAAATTTTGTTTATTTTATAAATATTAAAAAATTATAAATAATTTTATTATGTTATATTTATTTTAGATTAGTGTTTATAGGTTATACATTTAATTTTGTATTATTTATATAAATAACTAAGCATTTGCATGGAGTGTGAAGGAGATGATTTGACATGCATGTCATACCACCAGTTACCAATTATGGCAATAATTACTTGGTGGCAAAAGGAGGTACACATCACACGTCTATAGTTCATGTAGAGGGGGAAGACACTCATCACTTGGTTAACGGGTGCTCCAGTCAACACACTTTACTTGGATATGAAATTCATCACCTAAGTGACCTGGTTCATGAAGGTTCTAGACATTAGGTCAACAAAGGAAATCCATGAAGGGAAGGGAAACTCTAGATAGGGTACACCACCCAGATAAGAACTCGCCTAGCCATGATGATACTTCTACATTTCAAAATCATAGCCTGTAAAGGCATGGAATTGAGCTCAAGGATATGGGGGTTTATAGCCATTCAAATCTAGACCAACATCCTCCTAATGATTGTTTGCACCCAACATAAAATGGCCTCTGCCATCACCCTCCATCAATGCAACAAAAATCGAAACCTAACCAATTGAAGAAAGGCTGCAGAGAACTAGATGAAGGCTAAGAGAGAAAGTGTCAAAGCAAAATGGAATATCTAGTACCTATTTTGGTTTAAGAGTTAGAACACTTCAAGAAGGAAAATGAAATAATGAGGAAGGGATACCAGTCACAAGAGAAAGGGAAGGAAGCAAACCCAACATCGCCTAGGCACAAAAGTAGGGGCATACCTTCCTCTCACAAGCCCACAAGAAAACCAAACCCAAACAAACTCAAACTAGAAGAAGAAATGTCAAGGTTTAGCATATTGCATATGGTTTCAAGGGTAGGTACAAGACCACCACAATGCAAAACTTGAACAAATTGGAGGAGAAGGTTGGAGGACATAGATTTGTCACTAATAACAAATAGATAGACAAGGACTTGGCCCACATCACACTAGACACTGGATTTTCAATAAGAAGGACCATTGAGTACACCTTGACCCTATATCTCTATTTTCAACTCATGAAGTAATTTCTTATTGCATGGATTCAATCTTAGAGAGAAGCTACTCCCTACAAAAACAAATCAAGGAAGAGTTGCTACGACTCAATGATAAATATTATTTCTTGCTACAGGCACTCCAAGGTTTGGAATGGGCTCCAAAAGATGAAAAAGAGAGAGAAAAGGAAGACCACTAGGTTGATGACGACTCCCAACACCCCATCTTCCCATATGAAGAGGAGGAATATCTTGAAGAATCTCAGGTTCGACTCTATCTCTAGGATTCCAACTTATATGTCTTATTTCATAAGTTTTAATGGTCAATGGCATGTCTTTTTCAAAACTGTTATTTTTTTCTTTTGATAGGATGTAAGGTCTAGAGGCTAGGATTATATTTCTTTCGTTTGTCAATGTTAAGATATAGAAGCCAGAGGCCAAACCATGAACAAACTGTTTCAATTTTTGCTTATGAAAATACTCAATCCAATGGCTTGATAGACTACCGTAGAGAATTCAGGTCAAGGATCCTCAACTTAATTCTTGGCTAGCATGTAAATATTTTGCTACATGTTATATATAATTTGATGACCACCCACTTGCTTATAAAAACATATAGATTATCAATTATATAATTTATATATTAATTGTTAAATATTGGCTTGGCGTCTTTACAATTTTCAAAGATAGACATCCTTCATTTGAATATTCTAGATGGTTCAAAGCTTCTTTTTTTCTCCCTTTTTCATTCATGTTCAGAGAGAATTGACTGATTGGAGTTTGATTGAGGTTCTAGTGATGCTAACTAGCTTGTTTCTTTTGAACAAGTCAAAGGGATTTAATCCTTTTCATGGTTTGGATTATCTAATTCATGTCACATCTTTTAGTCCTTTAATGGGTTCTCAAACATGATAACCAATGGAGAAGGGGGTGGCTTAATTGACATGATTAAAATTATGTTCATGTCACATATTTGTGAGAGTTGGACAAATACCTTCGTTGATGCTACAATATTTGCGCTCTAAGTATTTTTTTGAGAAACAATATCATGAAGTTTCATCTCCAAGTATCTTCAATCACTAAATTTATTATTTTTCTATTTTTTTTACCTTGAAAAATCTTAACCTCAATAGAATTTTTTTTCAAATAACATATTTCTAGACAAACAAATTGATTCTTGCAAGTTTTTTTCTTATAATTTATCTCCTAAATCTAATAGTTACATTTCCATCATTTTCTTTTAAAATAAATCTTTACTTAAATAAAATTTTATACAAATTTTGAAATAGGTAAAATTTTCTAAATCTAGTTTACATTGTTGTATAACATAATATGTAACATAAAACTTGTGATTGTGCGAGACTTAAAACAAAGATTTAACAATTTAACATATTCTTTCATGAAGAACTTTATTTTTATTTTTATTATTTTTGAAAATAAGTTGTTGAAACATTGCATCATTGCTAAAAATAAAATAAAAAATAAAAAAAAAAATTGTTAGGAAATCAATAAATGGAATAAAAATTAAATTCTTGGAAAATCATAAGTGTTCACAAAGTTTAGCCTTTCAATGAAAACGACAAGAAATATAAGCATTGATCACTATAAGTCATGAAGTAGTTAACATAGAATGAGCCCCACATTAGATGGGGGTTGACATTTATCGATATTGGATCTTGAATAAGAGGTTTATAATATCCATTACCATATTCAGGTTTTTTTTTTCTCAAACATTACAAAGGTGGATTATAAAAACTCGTGAAAAGGTGAATTATAAAAACTTGTCTAAGGTAAGTTGTGATAGCTCTCTTTCTTCTTAAAAAATCAGATCAACTTCGTGGTAAGTTATTTTTTTATAATTATTGAGATTATTTAAAATGTGTTAAAAATGAGAAATGATTAGCATTCACGTATGTCATATTTATGTAATATACCGCTTAATTGTTTTTGGACTTTAATTTAGTTTGTAATGTAGTCTTTCATCACATAATATGTTGTTGTGGTATATAATATATGTTGTTGATATGGAGTTTGTTTATGCACAATGAGCATTCCCTTTAAATATATTTAATCACACTTAAATATGGCATAAAGACAATAAAGTATCCAGGCATATATCACAATTTTATTGCATAAATTTGAGTGACAACAATATACATTATTCAATACACATGTTAGAACAACAAGACAATGAAGATATGCATGGCCCATGTTAATATTGAATTGTTTATAAGCAATACCATATACAATAGATAAAATGGGAAAGAACAAGCTTGTAGAGCGAAGTCTGTATGCAACGAGTAGGTAAGATAATTAACAAGTATATATGCATCGAACTCAACTACAACGAGGTAAAATCCATTCAGATGATGAAGCAACTCGCCAAACAAGAGATCTGGGATCTTATCTATTCCCAAATCGTCCCTAAACTGAAGAAATTGACCTCTATGACAACCAACTCGTCCCCAAACTGAAGAAATCGACCTCTATGACAACCAATTCGTCCCCAAACTAAAGAAATCGACCTCTATGACAACCAACTCGTCCCCAAATAATGCGACACTCAACCAACAAGGGTTCAATAGTGAAAATCGACTAGAATGAGAGATACCATGACCCTCTCTTTATCAGAAAGTGAAGTTCCTGATGTAATACGACCTCCTTCAATACTGTCATGAATTTATGAAAGGAACTCAGTGAAGAAATATCGATCCCCTAGCAAGGACTTTTCCCCACACAATAATAACTCAAACCACAATAAGATAACACTGCCTCCCATAGAGATATGTGCCCATCATTCATAGAAATGTGCCCAAGATGAGGAGATTCAACCCTTATACATAGATCTCAACCTTCTTCAAGCAAATCGTTCCCTATAAAACTCGAACTCAACCGCCACTTCAGAGAACTCAGTCATATATGAAGATAGACTCGGACAATGAAGATAAATATGCTAACAATGAAGCACAATGAAGAAATCTGGATGATCTCTTCCCCAAAATGACCAACTAGGGTGGATAGTCTCACCACCGAAACCAATCTCATAAATTTATCCTAGGTTTTTTGTCTGAAGAGTCCAAAAGCCACAAGAGCTCTCTCAACTTGATTTTAGAAATTAACAAGTGAATAATGAGAGAAAAGATGCCCTCATTCTCCTTTTAACTCTTTGTTGACCCTTTTGGACCCTTTTAATAAAGTAAAGTGAATTTATAAACTTAAAGTCACTTAAAACACCCCTATTTATTAACCCATTTTTAATGCTGGAAAGTGATTAATTAGATTTTAAGACATTCCTGGACGCCGAAGTCCCTTTTTCATCATCCCAACCTCTAGATATTTTTTTTCTGGTTCCAACGAGATATTGCATGAAGGTATCCCCTTAGATAATATGATCCATATAATACCTTTAGTGTATTTAATTAAAGTATGCTCAATAATAACCCAAAATTACAGAAATCGTCGGAATGTCACGAAACCAAGAGAGAACTGTGTAGAAGTGATCCTAATGATGAAATATGGTGAATGGACTAGTCTGGCCCCCATATAACCCCTCCAAATTGCCTGACCTCATTATTAACCTCATTTTACCCCTCTGGTCAGGCTGACATAAGCTCATAAGGTCGCCTCCAATTGTAAAACAAGGGAATCCAAAAATGGGGACATTACAATCCTCCCTTCCCAAACATTGTTTATACTCAAGCAATTCCATCACAAACCGATTCTCTATCGACTGAACCAGAATGAAACTGAAAATGATACCAGGATTCCAAACCACCCCGTAATATGTGAAGCATCCTCCACTCAATGCGTGGTCCTACAAGGTACGAACATAAGAGGCCTCTTGAATATTGTTGATAAGTAGATCAACTCGTTCCTGCAACAACTCGATCAACACCCCAAAGAACTGATCTACTAGGAAACCAATCTCATGAAAGAAAAAATAGGCTCTCGCCTATGTGTCAGCTGCTGGACTGTCTAATATTGAAATTCCCGGGTCCCAGGCTAATCTTAGAAAGGAACCACCATGCTAAGGCTGTGCCACTCTAGTCATAAACATATGAATGTTGTGCCCACTTTGCATCCTCCTCTCCTAGAACTCGATGCTGACATACATGTAAGGATTAACCCTACTACCATGACTAGTAGCCGACATAGGCATCCAACTGTAGTCAATGAAGGGAGTTTGTCTTATGGGTCAACCCTTTGTCTTTGAAGATTATGGGTAGAAAATTCTAGTTATCCCTCCTCATTCTTTCAAATATATTCTACGCCCTAGAAATAAACTCAAGGAATATGGGGCCATTGAAAGCGGTTTAACTTTGGAGAAGGCTCTTGGGGCTCAGGCGAGAAGGAAATCTCACCTTTCACTGGCTCAACTACAAGCGACAAAAATGATAATATCCTCTGGGCCCTTAGAGTAAGGAATGCTTATTTTAGGGTTGAGCCATGATTTACATGTCCTTCAATGTGTGAAGGGTTAGGGGTGCCTCCAAAATATTATCCCTCAAAAGGCTTGTTAAAGTAATTTCTCCTAATGTTATTATGCTTCAAGAAACCAAGGTTGTGGAGGCTCTCTCACATTAGCTTAAGGATTGGTGATTTTGTTCTCTTGATTCATATGGTCTTTATGGTGGTCCCCTTATGGCCTAAATCCCTAATCTTAAGGCCCATTCTACCTCTCTTTTGAACTATAGAATTTTGTTTGATCTGGAAGTTCAGGATTTTGCTTCTTTATTCAAATTTATCAATCTTTATGGCCCTTATGATGACAAAAAACCTTTTTGGGAAGATTTGGCCTCTTTTGGGGTCCTTTCTGGTGATGATATCATCTTGGGTGGTGTTCTCAATTTTACTCTTTCCCTTGGAGAATTTTTGGGTTTTCACCCTCACATAGATCCCTTAGAAGGTTTTTTCTCTCATCTCCTTGAAGCTTTTCACTACTACACATTGAAAAATTTGTGACAACTACTTGCGACGAAAGTACTCTTTCGTCGCAAAATTCAAGAGAAAAAGTTCAATTTTTCAATTTTGTTCTTAATCCAGCCCGTATTCGTCGCTCTCTCGAAGGAATCAAACTTTCGTCTGTTTTGCGACGATCATGAAGATAGTGGACTATCGTCTCTATTTCGACGAACGTGTTTATTCGTCGCAAGAGCGACACTAATTATTGACCGTTACACTCTTTGATACTATCCATATTGACTGTTATACATTTTGACAAAGTCTAAATTGATATAGTCAACGTTCATCGCAAGAGCGATGATATGATAGTTATAACCATTATATACTTTGACAAAGTGACCTAAATATAACAAATAAGTAGTTATATTTAGGTCACTGTCATCGCAATTGCGACGACAGTGACCTAAATTGACCTATAAATATTTGACGATTTAAATATGTTGCGACAATCTTGCTATAACAATGACGGTTCTGAAATGATATTTTTGTGTGGAAGTTGTGCAGAAGAATGTCGTAGAATATAATTAGAGGTGGGGGAAAAAGTAAAGTGAGTTAAAAGGGTGATGGTAGATGTTATTGCCCTTGCAAAAAATGTTGCCTCATATGTCCCGTAATAATTTTAATAGCAACAACTACAAAACATTGTAGGAAATATGGGCACATTGATGGCATATCGAATGAATATCGTCCCATGGTAATTAGCTATATATTCATTATCTGTTTTTATATTCTCAATTTTATATAAAATTATATATATGTATATATATCGTTTGAATGTTTGTTATAGTATACACTAATTTTGCATGATTGTTTGTAATTATAAAGTTAGAGTTGCCCTCTAACTTTCCGCAGAATATTGCACCAATTAGTAGTAGAAATGATGTTGTACAAGCTGAGGAACATGACCAAGCAAATGCGGATCTCATGGAAGAAGATGATGGGACAAATCAAGTTAATGATCCCATGGAAGAAGATGATGGGACAAATCAAATGATCCAAGATTTGTTTTCACAACCGGATGAGGATGGAGACAATGCTAGTATCTATGATGAACCTCTATTAGAAAAGGCAAATAAACGACTTTATGAAGGATCATGAGCAAATCTTCTCTCCACTACATTATTGCTAGTGAACTTAAAGGCTATGAATAATTTATCGAACACTTGTATGACACAGATCCTAAGGTATGTAATATGTTTCATCTCATATTATACATAAATGTTGATTTTTTTCTATTTGTTTTTAGTGTTAATTAATGTGTAAAATAAGAATGCAATTTTTACGATTAATATTCTTTA
>ML789720.1:216538-240240 GCA_009831015.1 Picea engelmannii | reverse complement strand
TGCTTCATTAAGAGTGTTTTACAATTAAAAACATTTTAAGAGTCGTGCCTAATTTAACATGCTTACTATTAATCACTTACATAGAATTGGGCCTTTACTAGCACTTTTGCAAACACAATTTTCCTCATTTGTTAGCCAACATGCGTTCCCTCACTTTTTCAAAGGGCCATAGATGTATGAGGGGGTGGGAGAAGGAAAATAACAATGTTTTATTTTCATTTTAATGCAGAATTAGATTGATTTTCCAAATTATACCAAATAGGCCATTTGTACTTGGGTGACCCAAATATCCAACCAACTCTATTTCCTTTTCCACCTAATTTGTATCCTCACTTGAGCATATCTGAGATAAAACTTATTGTTCTGCCCACTAATGATGGCTAGAAACCTAATATTACTCCATATTTCATTGGTAAAGATAGATGGGGAAACCCACACTTGGATCTTGTTATCCCGAGAGCCCCTAAAATTGCACCCTTTGATTTGATTATACTAATTTGAAACCAACTCACCAAATATGTAGAGGTCCCCACTATTGTACCAACTATTATTGATAAAGGAAACAATTGAAGAATATGCAAGTTCCATCTATGCCTCTTTAGGACCCCTAAAATGATCCTATGACATTCCCTGTTATTATGAAATCCGATGATATCACTTCGATTGTTGATCATGTTGCTAGTTGAACCCACCACATCCATGTTTCCTTCACCACTCAATTGTTAAAATATGATACAAGGATGATGATTTACTTTGAGGATATGCACTCAGAGGTATATGTCCCTATGTATCTTTCTTTGAGTACCCATTTCCCATTTCCCTTAAATAATTCTTGGTCATCCACAAGGTGAAGCCCCTGTGATCCTTATGAGTATTCACGATGTGTATGGTGGTCTCTATAATCATAAAAGTTTACATAGGTTCTTAATGATGACATTTGATTCAATGTTGTATAGGTGTACTAAGTGAACTATGACATTTGCATGGTATTTTTAAAATTTGGGTCATTTTGCTTCCATTTATCCAGATAATTAGCTCATACTTTTTGTCATTAGCAGTACTACACACATAGTAATCTATTAAGAAATTATTTCTTTGCTTAAAACCTCTTGCTCCTTCCCATAGCTAGTTTTCATCGAAGTTGAAATTCTTGCATTTCATTTTCCTCTTGCATGGTTTAAAGAGTCGAGTCAAAACACCATCAGTGTCATGACCACTCCTTTGAGTAACAAAAACCTAAAATCAAGCACTAATTAAAATTTATCTAGCAACTTTTCTAGGGATATTCAAACCCATCGTAGCTTAGGTGTAGAGCTTTGGAATAGGATTGTGAAAATAACTTTCCAAAGCTACTAAACAAACATAAATCCTTGAGTTAGGGAGTGAAACCCAATTGCTATATCACTGACTTTGGGAAGCCCTTCTAACACATGGGTCAATCACAAGGTCACATTGGGGCCCTCAGAGTAATCAACCCAACTTTGTTGGTCTTGGTGTCGACTGTTGACTGTCCCCCCTCTGCTTTGGTATAGTAGGTGGTACCATAGAGGCCATAATCTTCTAGACTTCATACACAAGGTTATAGCACACGAAAGGTGGTGTTGTACCTGGGATCGACGTTGGCTAGACTCACTCGGATTCCTGGGAGGGTTTCCCACTGCTCGGTGAGGTAACTTGCACTAGGGCATTAGTTCGTTAAGCAGCTTGTCAACGTAACTTTTCCACCCACCGAAACTCAGCCCCTTCACACATCGATTTCGTGACGTTGGATTCCATCACCAACTAGCGCTTCTTTGTGAGAAGGTTTGTTTGCATGCTTGACTCCTAGATTAATTAGCGTGTGTTTTTTTTTCTCCTTAGTTGGCCTTAGGATTGAGTTTGTGTCTAATGGCATCAGTTCCATGTTAATTCCTCATTTGATCAATACAAAATATGGATACCATTAAAATAAAAGAGAATAAAGAGGTAACAAATATCTCATACCTAACTTACATCTTGTAATTCTCCAACATTGTTCTTTACACTTAGTGCAATAAACACCAAATGGAATGGTTTACCAAATGAAATGCCTCCATGCAAAAATTGTCCACATCAGAATTGCCCATGTTCTTGATGGAAATATATAAAATTCCCTTGAAGATATTTTAATCCTTGTCTTGCTTAAAAAGGATGATCCCATTCTGGAAGTGGTCAAAGACTACTTTTATTGCCCCTCTATCTGGTAAATGCTACTTCCTATACTAGCCTTCCCTTATAATAGGGAGTTTTGTGTCCCTTTTCTCGAAAATAAGTGATGTTCCTCTTCTTTCTCCCAACATTCTCCCAACCTCTTAGACATGAATACATGCAGCCTCAAAACTAACGTTTAGGGAAACTAGAATCCAATCATGAACATGTTAAACATTCCACCCTATTGCATCCATGGTATATGACCACGTACTCATCCAAGTATGGGAAGCGAAGGTGAGAATATACAACCATTCGGTTTTCCTCCAAGGTGTTGAGCTAGAGTTGTTGAGATAGAGTTCTCACAAGGCCTTGATATATTGTGAGGTCCTCTCATTCAACTCGCTAAACCTCCCTCTTAGCTTGAAACTCACCTCTCTTCCAAGAAAGAGGGAAGCCCCTCCTCTTAGATCAATAGTTGTTTCCCTTGATCTGACCCTCTCCTGACCTCTTCAACATATCCCCCTTTTGATGGAACATATATCTTTCCTTCTTTCTTTCAAGTGGTTGCTCCACTCACTATCCATGGCCCAATTGAACCTTGGGTCTCCCCATCAACCATGTCATTATCCCTTAGATCCATGAGTCTTGGTACATCTATATTGATGGTTCCTCAAACTTTACCTTGAACTTCTATCCTTGATATATTCTAAACAAGGAAAGTAAATGTGTAGCAACAACAATTGGCCCCTTACAATCAAAACTTTCCAAACCTTAGCCAAGGAATGTTAATGTCCTACTCCAAACCTTAGCCAAAGAATGTAGTACTTGTATTGTAAATACACCACATAAAAGCTTCACCACCCAAATATAGTTGTATTGTAAATACATCTTCCCACTTTCCCCTTATAATATGCAAACATTCACTAAGATTAATCCAATTTTTATCTTCACAAAAACGTGGTGTTGCCATTAATTCTTAAGCAACAAATACTTGAAATATAGGTTCAAATAACAATTTGCGTATCTTACTCTCCAATGCACATATGCAGTTGAAATTGTAGGTGGATATTTGATCTAAAAATAGGGTGGCTGACTTGTTTTGATATTCAAGCACCCTCTACTCCATTAAAATAAACTTCAGGACCTTTCTCAATGTCTTAGTTGTGCAAGAGGATTTATGTGTCAAGTTTAGGTTTCTTTTAGTTGTTTATGTGTGAGGTTTTTAAAGGTTAAATATGTTATTTAAAGAATACAACATCAAGCATAAATTGCAACAAATATCAACCAACAAACTCACAACAACAACAACATGATAAAGTATTTCACCCCCAAACTAGGCTACATCTCCTTGAGCCTCCATCAATGGACTAGGCTCTCTGGGATTAGTTTGTCTAATTTATTTTACAAGCTACTGCTCAACTCTAATGGATTTATTGAATGTTCCATTGGGTTCAGAATACATAAAAACCCCAAAAATGACTATTAGATCTCTGAAAACAGACCATGGCTCATCTAGGCATGACCCTCTCTGAAACTTCCCTGTAGCAAAATACATAAAAACCCCCAAAATTACTATTAGATCTCTGAAAACATACCATGGCTCATCTTGGCATGACCCTCTCTAAAACTTCCCTGTAGAAAAACCTACAATATAATTCTCCAAATGCCTTTGAAACCTATACCAATGGATTCAGAACATCCAAAAACCCCTAATTGGGATTTTTCGGCACTTGGTTTGGCCAAGAAACGAAGAAGATAGACCTCCTGCAAGTTTTCTCCTTCAAGCTTGTTGTCTCTGGTTCGCCAATTCACACCTCTGTATGAGTAACCTAGATTTTGGGCATTTCCCGTGCCTAAACCCAACACGTGTGCAATCTCCACAAAAATGTGCCAAAATGTCACACAATTAGGGGACTAGAACCCAAACCAGTGGAGGTGTTGGATGTGTGGTTCCATGTGACCACGTCCCACGCCAAATGTGGGCACCTCTTGCACTGACTAACAAACTGACAAGTGTCGGTGCATGGTGGAGAGATCTATTTGAAGGTTTAACCCACACGCCACTCTGAGAGGTATGGTCATATGAATATGCAGATACAACCAGGGCTAGGGCTAAGCCCCAACCCAGACCCCACGGGGACTAACACATATATCAAACTTATATATATTTAAATATGTTCTATGTTAAGAACCATATTGCGGGCGAGGCAGTAGTCCGACCCTTGCCAAAAACTTGCCACCTGTGTGGGGAGGTCCGAGGTTTGATCCCCATAGACTCCAAATAACTTTTACACCATATACCAAAGTGCCATGTGGCAGCCCATGCCTGGGCCACATGGCACCACCTAATTTGCCAATAAAATGCCACGTATCTTTAAATATTTTGCCCACGTGTTTGCCACTCAGCACTTTCCACGTCAGTATCTGCCAACTCATCTACCACGTGTGGGTCCGTACCCTGGCACGTTATCCTATACGGACTATACGAACTAAACAGTCAACAAAATTTTGCCTATTTGGCAAAATGAACAGAACCCAATATCTCACTCATCCAATGTCTGTTTAAACCCGTTTGAGTTGCGTTGGGTTCATGAGGACGAGGCCTACGCACTTGTACATTTTGAAGAGATTCTGAGCACTTTTATTTTTGGGCTAATTTTTGACCCCTGGTCTAGATTTTGATCACTCCTTCCCACTGAAAGGATTTTGGTCCCACAAAAGCTGATGATTATCTGCCTGAGCTTCAATACTCTTCTGCTTCCAAGTTCTATCAACCGATTCTACTTGAAAAGTTTTTTTTGGCAATCACCTGGGTACCTTGACATGCCTTGCACTGCAACTGGCTATGTCCCTCAACCACTGTTCTCTGACTATTGCTGACCCACTGTTCTCTTTGTGCTTGGCAAGCTATAAGCCTTCTCACTGAGAATCAAGTCCCTCTTGTGAACTCTTGGCGTCAACACAATCTGCTCTACAATGGCTGGAAAATGCTTTCCTGCGACATCTTGTCACAAACCAAGAAAACCATCAATCTTGAAAACAAACTTTATACACAAATGAAAATGATGCCAACCAACTCTTTTGCTCTTCAAAACCATAATTGTCTCATCTTGTACATCATCAAAGTACATGGCATTTTCCTGCATCTTGGTGTACTCAATATCGACTTACAAGCCGACAAACACCATCGACTAAGCATAAGTCAAAAAACATGACCGACACAACATAGTCGTCAAGACAACATCAACACAAGTTGAGACTCATTTGAAACACATCGACATTCCAAAATGACAAGTCGACATTCATGATACATGACCATGTTACATTCATGAGTCACTCATAATGAAACTATCACAAAGTTCATTGTTTACACATACAAAATCACATGCATGTGCATAGCTCTTCAACTCTCCTTCAAGTACAACATAAGTACATAAACCCAAAAACATGTGGGTACATAAGAGATGAAATGAAAATATATATGGCTGCAATAAGTGAGTATCATACCCATCTTTTACATCCTCTTGGAGAAGTTGTGCAACAACAAGAATGCCTTCAATAGAATGCATTCACATGCAATCTTGCATCATACAAGTTATGATAAGTTGTTGCAACTTGTCATACTTTCAACATAAATGCATACATAAGGCTGAAATGCGCATCTACAAATAGAGAAATGCAAGCCTTGCTTGTTTAAGAAATCTAACCATTTCTTACCAAGCCAATTCAATGGTGACTTTTTCTGCTGAAAATCCTCTTCTTGTGAATCATCTTGACTCACATCGATGATAGAATCTCCTCTTCCATTCTTGTCAGTCTCTTTATCCATCTGATTCATGTGCTATGAATGGGTGGTTGGATGCAATGTCCAACATTGATCAATGAGATGATCCCTCTTCTGGCAGTGAGTGCAAATCATTTGCATCTTCTTTTCAAGTTGCCTTTGCTTGGAAAGTTTCCTGAATGTGGTCAATATTTTCCAACATCTTGAAACATGATGGTTATCTAAACCACAATATGTACATGGACTTTTTCTTCCATTTTTACATGCAAATTTATCATGCTCAACATAATCAAAAGCAATTGAATTACAGGCAGAAATATACCTTGAACATTCACCTTTATCGCCTTCTTGAGGAGGTGAATTTGAAGAGTTACTAGCTCTCTTTTGAAGACCAACAAAATTGTTCTTGTCCTAATTGTTGTCACAACTCTCTTGTTTCACACATTTGCATTCATCTTGAAAACACACTTTGCATGCTTGAGGGATTGAACTTACAACAAAAGTTGTTCTTGGAACTGTTTCCCTTGTCTCCTCAACTTTGGAATATGGAGAAGTATACCTTGAACATTCACCTTTATTGCCTTCTTGAGGAGGTGAATATGAAGAGTTACTAGCTCTCTTTTGAAGACCAACAACAATGTTATTTTCCTCATGGATGTCACAACTCTCTTGTTTCACACATTTGCATTCATCTTGAACACACACTTTGCATGCTTGAGGGATTGAACTTGCAACAAAATTTGTTCCTAGAACTATTTCCCTTGTCTCCTCAACTTTGGAATATGCTCCATAATTTTGCTCATATCCAAGACCCCAATACTTGGGACTCTCCTCAACAACAATAGGCTCAACAATGCCTTGTGCATGTTTGCCTAACCCTTTACCTTCATAGCCCATTCTGGACCCTATTCCTCTAGTATGATTTTCAAAAACATGAAAGCATTCAGCTTGAGAGGAATTTGAAGAAAAACCAGCATTACATACCTCATGTTCATGCATGTAATTGGTAAGGGTTTCCTTCCCCTCATGGAGTCGAGTCTCCATCTCATGCAACTTTTCAAGAAGCTGGTGCTTCTCCTCCTTCATGGCCATCAAATGCTCTTGAAGGACCGTGCTCTCCTTCCTATCTTCCCACATCTATTGCACCATATTTCTCATGGTTACAAACTCCTTCAAAATCTCTTTGTCAAAGAACTTGGATAATGAAGATGTATGATAACTCTCACTGTTTGAAGCTTCCTCCATCCTGCAAGGTATCAAACTTCAACACAAAACTTGCAGAATAATACCAACAACTAAATCTCTAGCTATCAATGGCAATCACAAGAGAAAAACTATGCTTCGATACCACCTGATTTGAAAATAGGGAGCTGACTTGTTTTGCTATGCAAGCACCCTCTACTCCATTAAAATAAACTTTGGGACCTTGCTCAATGTCTTAGTTGTGCAAGATGATTTATGTGTCAAGTTTAGGCTTCTTTTAGTTGTTTATGTGTGAGGTTTTTAAAGGTTAAATATGTTTTTCAAATAATAAAAAATCAAGCATAAATTGCAACAAATAACAACCAACAAACTCACAACAAAAACAACATGATAAAGGAGTTCACCCCCAAACTGGGTTACATCTCCTTAAGCCTCAATCAATGGACTAGGATCTCTGGGATTAGTTTGTCTAATTTATTTTACAAGCTACTACTCAACTCCAATGGATTTACTGACTGTACCATTGGGTTCAGAATACATAAAAACCCCAAAATGACTATTAGATCTTTGAAAACAGACCATGGCTCATCTGGGCATGACCCTCTCTGAAACTTCCCTGTAGAAAAAACATGCAATAGAAGTCTCCAAATGCCTTTGAAACCTATACCAATGGATTCATAACATCCAAAAACCCCTAGCTGGGCTTTTTCGGCACCTGGTTTGGCCAAGAAACGAAGAAGATAAACCTTCTGCAAGTTTTCTCCTTCAAGCTTGTTGTCTCTGTTTAGGCAATTCGCACCTCTATTTGAGTAACCTAGCTTTTGGGCGTTTCCCGTGCCTAAACCCAGCACGTGCGCCATCTCCACAAAATGCACCAAAATGTCGCACGATTAGGGGACTAGCACCCAAATCAGCAGAGGTGTTGGATGTGTGGTTCAATGTGACCACGTCCCGCGCTAAATGTGGGCACCTGTTGCAACGACCAACAAACTGACAAGTGTCGGTGCATGGTGGAGAGATCCGTTTGAAGGTTTAACCACCGTGCCACTCCAAGAGGTATGGTCATATGAATATGTGGATACAGCCAGGGCTGGGGCTAAGCCGCAACCCGGACCCCACACAGACTAACACATATATCAAACTTATATATATATATATATATAAACATGTTCTATGTTAAAAACCATAGTGCGAGCGAGGCGGTAGCCCGACCCTTGCCAAAAAATTGCCACCTATGTGGGGAGTTCCGGGGTTTGATCCCCACAGACTCCAAATAAATTTTACACCATATACCAAGGTGCCATGTGGCAGCCCATGCATGGGCCACATGGCACCACCCATATCGCCAATAAAATGCCATGTGTCTTTAAATCATTCACCCACGTGTCTACAACTCAACACTTACCATGTCAACATTTTCCACGTCAGCATCTTCCAACTCATTTTCCATGTGTGGGTCTGTACCCTGCCACGTCAGCCTGCACGAACTGTACAGTCAGCAAAATTTTGACTGTTTGGCAAAATGAACAGAACACAATATCTCACTCATCTGATGTCTATTTGAAACCATTCGATTTGTGTTGGGTTTGTGAGGATGAGGTCTATGCACCTGTTTGTTTTGAAAATGTTCTAAGCACTTTGATTTTTGGGCTACTTTTTGACTCCTGGTCCAGATTCTGATCACTCCTTCCCACTAAAAGGATTTTGGTCCCACAAAAGCTGATGATTATCTTCCTGATCTTCAGTACTCTTCTGCTTCCAAGTTCTATGAATTGATTCTACTTGAAAAGTCTTTTTGGCAATCACCTGGGTACCTTGACATGCCTTTCATTGCAACTGGCTATGTCCCTCAACCACTGTTCTCTCTTTGTGCTTGGAAAGCTGTCATCCTTCCCACTGAGAATCAAGTCCCTCTTGTGAACTCTTGGTGTCAACACAATCCACTCTACAATGGCTGCAAAACACTTTCCTGCGACATCTTGTCACAAACCAAGAAAACCATCAATCTTGAAAACAAACTTTATACAAGAATGAAAATGATGCCAACCAACTCTTTTTCTCTTCAAAGCCATAACTGTCGCATCTTGTACATCATCAAAGTACATGGTGTTTTCCTGCATCTTGGTGTACTCAATATTGACTTACAAGCTGACAAACACCATCGACTAAGCATAAGTCGAAAAACATGATCGACACAACATAGTCGTCAAGACAACATCGACACAAGTCGAGACTCATTTGAAACACATCGACATTCTAAAATGACAAGTCGACATTCATGATACACAACCATGTTACATTCATGAGTCACTCATAATGAAACTATCACAAAGTTCATTGTTTACACATACAAAATCACATGCATGTGCATAGCTCTTCAACTCTCCTTCAAGTACAACATAAGTACATAAACCCAAAAACATGTGGGTACATAAGAGCTGAAATGAAAATATATATGGCTGCAATAAGTGAGTATCATACCCATCTTTTACACCCTCCTGGCGAAGTTGTGCAACAACAAGAATGCCTTCAATAGAATGCATTCACATGCAATCTTGCATCATACAAGTTATGATAAGTTGTTGCAACTTGTCATACTTTCAACAAAAATGCATACATAAGGCTGAAATGTGCATCTATAAACAGAGAAATGCAAGCCTTACTTGTTTAAGAAATCTAACCATTTCTTTCCAAGCCAATTCAATGGTGAGTTTTTCTACTGAAAATCCTCTTCTTGCGAATCATCTTGACTCACATCGATGATGGAATATCCTCTTCCATTCTTGCCAGTCTCTTTATCCATCTGATTCATGTGCTATGAATGGGTGGTTGGATGCAATTTCCAACATTGGTCAATGAGATGACCCCTCTTCTGGTAGTGAGTGCAAATCATTTGCATCTTCTTTTCAAGTTGCCTTTTCTTGGAAAGTTTCCTGAATGTGGTCAATATTTTCCAACATCTTGAAACATGATGGTTATCTAAAACACAATATGTACATGGAGTTTTTCTTCCATTTTTACATGCAAATTTACCATGCTCAACATAATCAAAAGAAACTGAATTACAGGCATAAATATACCTTGAACATTCACCTTTATCGCCTTCTTGAGGAGGTGAATTTGAAGAGTTACTAGCTCTCTTTTGAAGACCAACAACAATGATCTTTTCCTCATTGTTGTCACAACTCCCTTGTTTCACACATTTGCATTCATCTTGGACACACACTTTGCATGCTTGAGGGATTGAACTTGCAACAAACGTTGTTCTTGGAATTGTTTCCCTTGTCTCCTCAACTTTGGAATATGCAGAAGTATACCTTGAACATTCACCTTTATTGCCTTCTTGAGGAGGTGAATTTAAAGAGTTACTAGCTCTCTTTTGAAGACCAACAACAATGTTCTTGTCCTCATGGTTGTACCAACTCTCTTGTTTCATACATTTGCATTCATCTTGAACACACACTTTGCATGCTTGAGGGATTGAACTTGCAACAAAAGTTGTTCCTGGAACTGTTTCCCTTGTCTCCTCAACTTTGGAATATGCTCCATCTTTCTACTCATATCCAAGACCACAATACTTGGGCCTCTCCTAAACAACAATAGGCTCAACAATGCCTTGTGCATGTTTGTCTAACCCTCTACCTTCATAGCCCGTTTTTAACAATAACTTGGACCCTATTCCTCTAGTATGATTTTCAAAAACACCAAAGCATTCAGCTTGAGAGGAATTTGAAGAAAAACCAACATTACATACCTCATGTTCATGCATGTACTTGGTAAGGGTTTCCTTTGCCTCATGGAGCTGAGTCTCCATCTCATGCAACTTTTCAAGAAGCTAGTGCTTCTCCTCCTTCATGGCCATCAACTGCTCTTGAAGGACCGTGATCTGCTTCCTATCTTCCCACATCTCTTGCACCATATTTCTCATGGTTACAAACTCCTTCAACATCTCTTTGTCAAAGAACTTGGCTAATGAAGATGTATGAGAACTCTCATTGTTTGAAGCTTCCTCCATCCTTGAAAGGTATCAAAATTCAACACAAAACTTGCACAATAATACCAATAGCTAAATCTCTTGCTATCAATGGCAATCACATGAGAAAAACTATGCTCTAATACCACCTGATCTAAAAATAGGGGGCTGACTTATTTTGCTATGCAAGCACCCTCTACTCCATTAAAATAAACTTCAGGACCTTGCTCAATGTCTTAGTTGTGCAAGAGAATTATGTGTCAAGTTTAGGCTTCTTTTAGTTGTTTATGTATGAGTTTTTTAAAGGTTAATTATGTTGTTTAAATAATACAACATCAAGCATAAATTGCAACAAATAACAACCAACAAACTCACAACAACAACAACATGATAAAGGAGTTCACCCCCAAACTGGGCTACATCTCCTTGAGCCTCCATCAATGGACTAGGCTCTCTGGGATTAGTTTTTCTAATTTCTTTTACAAGCTACTTCTCAACTCCAATGGATTTATTGACTGTACCATTGGCTTCAAAATACACAAAAACCCCCAAAATGACTATTAGATCTCTGAAAACAGACCATGGCTCATCTAAGCATGACCCTATCTGAAACTTCCCTGTAGCAAAACCTACAATAGAAGTCTCCAAATTCCTTTGAAACTTGTACCAATGGATTCAAAACATCCAAAAACCCCTAGCTGGGCTTTTTCGGCACCTGGTTTGGCCAAGAAACGAAGAAGATAGACCTCTTGCAAGTTTTCGCCTTCAAGCTTGTTGTCTCTGGTTTGCCAATTCACACCTTTGTCTGAGTAACTTGGCTTATGGGTGTTTCCCGTGCCTAAACCCAGCACGCGCACCATCTCCACAAAAAGTTCTAAAATGTCACGCGGTTAGGGAACTAGCACCCAAACCGAGGGAGGTGTTGGACGCGTGGTTCCATGTGACCACATCCCGCGCCATATGTGGGCACCTGTTGCAATGACCAACAAACTGACAAGTGTCAGCGCATGGTGGAGAGATTCGTTTGAAGGTTTAACCCCTGCATCACTCCGAGAGGTATGGTCATATGAATATGTGGATACAACCAGGGTTGGGGCTATGCCCCAGCCCAGACCCCACGTGGACTAACACATATATGAAACTTATATATATTTAAACATGTTCTATGTTAAGAACCATAGTGCGGGTGAGGTGGTAGCTCGACCCTTGCAAAAAACTTTCCACCTGTGCAGGGAGGTTCGAGGTTCAATCCCCGCAGACTCCAAACAAATTTTACACCATATACCAAGGTGCCACGTGGCAACCCATGCATGGGCCACGTGGCACCACCCAATTTGCCAATAAAATGACACGTGTCTTTAAATCATTCGCCCACATGTCTGCCACTCAACACTTGCCACGTCAGCATTTTCCACATCAACATATGCCAACTCATCTTCCACGTGTGGGTCCGTACCCTACCACGTCAGCCTGTACGGACTGTACAGTCAACAAAATTTTGCTTATTTGGAAAAACGAACAGAACGCGATATCTCACTCATTCGATGTTCGTTTGAACCCATTCGAGTTGTGTTGGGTTTTTTAGGACGTGGCCTATGCACCTGTCCGTTTTGAAGAGATTCTGAGCGCTTTTATTTTTGGGCTAATTTTTTACCCCTGGTCCTGATTCTGATCAAGATTCCTCTTTCAATATTCTTCAAAACCCCTTTTGCAACACGTGAATAGGAGGTATTGTTAAAATTTCCTCGAACCAAAGCTTCTCCAATATTAATTTGTACCCTAGAATGCATCTCTTTCTTTGTTTCTAGGATTAGTAGGTGCATGGATTCTGACAATACAAAGTTACTGGCCATTTGTTGGGACGTGGGTAATAGCTTAATGTATTGAATTGTCTGCCATAAACCTTATTTGGTTGAGATTTCCAATGTCTTTCCACATTACAAGAACTCCACTAGATACTGCCTTATGATAAGATATAATAAAAGAGGCTCCCTTTCAAATAATATTTACAGCCCCAATCTACATTACTAAGTTGACTAAGAACTAGATGGCATTCAACTAACAAAAATATTTGAGACTTCCAAGCCCTTATTATCCTATTTAACTCAATTGATTAGACAAGCAGAAGGAAATTACCTGTAGGGAGGAGTTGTGTGCCCCGACCACCACCTTTTGGGAATTAGCAACATAGTAGACCACATTCCCACCTTCAAAAGCAGGGGGGAAATCCATGTAGTCATTAAGTTTTTCTATATGTCCTGCTTGCAAACTTGGACATCCTCCCCCACTTATGTTAAATGTTTCCCCAAAAACATCCTTGTAAATTCTACATGTCTCTGTCAACTAACTACTATACTACATAGACTCATCGTCCATTTTCAACTAAACTCACTTCAATTTCTTCACATTTCCACACACACTTGTACTTACCTTCAACTCAAATTTCCCATGCCTTAGTACACCTTTGGCTTCATGCCTTCAAACAAGCTAGGTAGCTAGTTCAATTCTACATTGAAAACCATGAAGGTACATCATCATGTGTTGTAGAATCAAACACTCCTAGTCGGATTTTCTAATGCACTTCTCTGTATGTGATTCTCTAATTAATAGACTTGAGTGCTTGATCTCGCGTTTAAAATATGCTAATTTGTACCAACTTACACCAAACTAGGCACTTACTTCCTTGTGGGGTGATTTGGCTCCACTACCTTCCAAGCAAGTAGTGAGTCATCCTTATATTTTGTTTAGTGATAAAAGGATGGAAAGTGGCCACCAATGCCATTGGAAACACTAACATTGGAATCCATTCCTTCCTTAAAGTCTACATCATTTTTTCTTGAACTGCTTAAGTCAAATGAACCATCCAACGAAAGTTTAGAACATCTTGATTCTCTAAATAGACATCCACTACTTTGGATATTGTAGACATAGTGTTATTTACTATGGATTCAAACCTAGTAAACAACTTTTTGTGTGGGTCTTCATCCACCAAAGGTTACCAAAAACCTACACTCAAGATCTTCTTTGATGTCTTAAAACCTGTAACTTTCTCTTTGTAAGGTTTCACTACTACATGATTGGTTGTTGTAATCATAGTCATGGTAGTCTCCTAGTGATTGCACTCTATTCCCCCTCAACATAGGAATTACGTAAAATTTTGTGTCATCAAAGCTTAACAAATTGTTAAGGTGAGGGATTGGTGCCACCTATCACATCCTCATAAACTCTTGCACAAAAAAAACTTCAAAGTCATTCATGGGTACCACTTTGAAACTAGTAGTTCTACTCTAGTGTCCAAGCTATGAGTTGACTCCTTTAGCCAAGCCAACCACCCTAGATGTGTTAGAGTTTATTGCCTTGAAAAAAGACTGCACCAATTTCAACTGCACATTGAGTTTAACAACTGCTACTTCCTACATAAAAATGTGGGTTGCACTATTCTTAACCATCTCCATAACTAACTTATTCTTCAACTTGGATTGAACAAAATTAATATTTGTATAGTTATACTCTTGGCATGAACAAAACTAATATTTGTATAGTTCTACTCTTGTCTTGAACAAAACTAATATTTGTATAGTTCTACTCTTGACTTGCCTTAGACATATTGCCAACTAAAGCACCCAAGATTTGCAACACACCAACTGATGGTTGGATTTCTTACTCCATAGAATTAACCCTCATATTCAATGCACATTTCTTATAATAATTCTAATTTGCACAAATCCAACAAACAACAACCTTACTACTACTTTTTTCTTAGATCCATATGATAAACTTATCATGTCCTTAGTGTTATCACATTAATATGTCCTTAATATTTCCAAAATCAAGAGGGATATCACATTACATTAGGTGGTTGACCACTATTCCGTAGTGTGAAATCTAACCATAATGCATATTGCTTGCATGGATAAGTGAGTCGAATTAAGGTGCACCCACCTAGATATTCATACCTTTCACTAAGTTGGGAATCCATTGCATGCATGAGTGCTCCTACTAATATTGGTAATTGCACCCTAGTCTAATTGTGCATCCAAAACTAAAGATATAAATTTTTTATTTAGAACTTTGAATATAGAAAAAAATGTTCATAAATTGGAACTAGGATGATGATGGACTACTCACTAACAACACATGCACATGCAACTGAAGGTACAATGGAACAGGTACCTGTCAGATATTTCTTCGTCGAGTGAGGAAAGCTTAGGAAAAATAGAGGGAAATGTGACTGCATCTAGTAGATATGATAAGCAAACAAGGACTGCCTGCATCAGGACTCTGTAGCGTCTCTGTAGCACCACTACTACCAACACCGGGCTGAACAGGCTCCAAAAATCTCTTCATAAAAAAGAAAATGTTTTTTCATGAGATAATGTAAAAGTTAAAGAACAAAGTTTCATAATTGAACATATGAGTACATTAGAAAAAAACACTTTAAATTATGGTTAGTACCTTATATGTGTTAAGTTGTGACATAAGGAGATTGATCTTTGCTAGGAGGTCAGGAGTTTGATATGGACAATCTAATAAGCTAGCAAGTTCCTTGTTCGCTTTAATGATATTTTTTTTTATTAATACCATCAGATCAGGGGATGGATACAACCCCTCCTCATCAGCAGAATCATGATCAACATGGCCTGCCGACTAGATATAATTTCAACAAAAACAATGTTATTTCAGTAAAATTATATAAGCAAATAATAAAATTCACGTAAAATGAAAGTGGAAATTGATAATCATTTACATGTTCTGTGGCTGGCCCTTTTCCACGATCATCCTACCACATTATAATATAATTAGAACCCCCAATTAAAAAAATGTTAACGATAACAAAAAAATTGATTGCCACCCAAATAAAATCAACCTCAACGTTCAAGCTCCCACATTATTATAAAATTGGGACCGTGAAATATTTAAAACAATGTTAAAGATAATAAAAAAAAATATAATGCAATCAGTAGAGGTTTCTTAAATAGGTGTTGCATAAGTACTCACACACTATTAGTCGATGTTTCTATTCGATTCAAATGGTAATCCACTAATAACTCTTCCCCGAGAGCTATCTTTTTTATTGTGCACATGACTACCCGATTCTCTTCCTGTTCCTCATATATGCAATTTGGTTGCTTGTTTGTTGTCCCAGGTCGTGTGTTTTTTATAATCCCTGTGATATTGTCGGAAGCTTTAGGCCTTTCATCAATATAGATAGTCGCTCCCTTGTTTTTATTCTTGTTTATTAGTTGTATATAATTTGTGGCGAGTGCATATCTCCGCATACTTCGCATGTATTGGACCAACCGCATCCAATCATTATAATCATAACACGGTCCGATATAGTCCATCAATTCAGTTACTGTATTGTATTTTACAATTATTCCATCCATGGAAAATAGCCCCAAGCCATGCAGGGAGGATGGTGCAATGCGATATATTCTATTGTTGACAATGAAGTCATCATCTATAGGAGATAGTTCGTTAGGTACCCATTGTTTCACCAGATGCTTATACCTAAGTGGCACCTCTATGTCTCCTATGCTTTCATCATCATACGAGCATGATCCTCCTTTGGCAAGAAATAATTCCATGCGTCTATAAAATTTTCTTCTAACTTTTTCACCTCACAAATCCAACAAACAACAACCTTACTACTACTTTTTTCTTAGATCCATATGATAAACTTATCATGTCCTTAGTGTTATCACATTAATATTTCCTTAATATGTCCAAAATCAAGAGGGATATCACATTACATTAGGTGGTTGACCACTATTCTGTAGTGTGAAATCTAACCATAGTGCATATTGCTTGCATGGATAAGTGAGTCGAATTAAGGTGCACCCACCTAGATATTCATACCCTTCACTAAGTTGGGAATCCACTGCATGCATGAGTGCCCCTACTAATATTGGTAATTGCACCCTAGTCTAATTGTGCATCCAAAGCTAAAGATATAAAAATTTTATTTAGAACTTTGAATATAAAAAAAAAAAGTTCATAAATTGGAACTAGGATGATGATGGACTACTCACTAACAACACGTGAACATGCAACTGAAGGTACAATCAAATAGGTACCTGTCAGATATTTCTTCATTGAGTGAGGAAAGCTTAGGAAAAATAGAGGGAAATGCGACTGCATCTAGTAGATATGATAAGCAAACAAGGACCAAAGGTGAAAAAGTCAGAATAAAATTTTGTAGATGGATGGAATTATTTCCTGCCGAAGGAGGATCATGCTCTTATGATGATGAGAGCATATGAGACATAGAGGTGCCACTCAGGTATAAGCATCCGGTGAAACAACGAGATTGATTGAAAAACTCACAAAGGAATTCAAATATGACCCTAGGTAGGAGAAAACATGGGTGCCTATTATGCCATCTATGGATTATGAGATCCTTTAGGGTTTTTTTGATGGGAACAACCAAGGTCATCTCCCAAGTGTGGGGTTGGGGTTGTCCTATATGTAAATTCGAATCATTTTTTTCATATCAAATATGCTCCAGGTCCTAGTTCCAACACCAAGACCAAATTTTCAGCTTTGTATTTGTTGCTCTACTTTTCAAAGTCTCGTGGTATAAATCGATTGCGGGTGTTGGGGGACTCCCCAAGTAGTTATTGATTGGTTGAATGGGAAATAAAAATTTGATATATTCTACCTCTATTCCCTATTGTTACAAACATGTCACTTCATTCTGGATTTTGAATGGTCATATTGTACTCACATTTATCGGGAATTAAATCAAAAGGCGGACCAATTGTCTAAGGAAGCTCCAGAGTGTTGTGATGGATATTTTTTTATTCATTAATTCCATGATGGTCAAGAATTTGAAAGTATGGAATTTCATTTCTAACTGTTATTTTGATCTATGAAGAAGTCTGTCCAATTTGGTATGTAGGATTTACATCAATATTTTTGTATTGACAAATGAATGGTCTTTCAGTCTTCAAGACATTGTATAGTGATTGTTTTTGTGTTCCTATATGGATAGAAGTTGGAGGGAAGTAGTCATGCCATTACCAGTGTAAGTATGATATTGTTTGAGTCTAGTTTTGATGAGTCCTATGGACATAACATATGTATATTCTCTTCTTGGAATATAAATATTTTTTTCACAATATATATGTATGTATGTATACCAAAACCTTGGGAAACTAAAATACTATATACGACTCTACGACTCTAAGTAATTGAGCATTAATTGCATTACCACATAAACACAATTGTTATCTCAAAATTTGCACAACACATCCACAAGCCTCTAAACCATGACAATAATATCATTGTTCACATGTTTACATATAGTTATTCAAAAATTAAACATATTCCTTTGGAGCTCACGAGATGTCAAATTCATAACACCCTGCTCGCATACATGATCTCCAAAAAAACACCCAAAACCATGGAAAAATGCCATTGCTTGGTTTAATCTTCTTTTCAAAATTTAATACATTAACATGCAATACATAATCTGGCCAAGGGCTAAAAACCCCCCAAAACACTCAAAGGTTATTCATTACATTAAAATTTTCCATGAAACATTAGAAAATAAATAAATTGCTCCATGTCTTTGTAGAGCAACATGCAACCCAATTACTTGAAATGTTTTTGGAATGAAAACTCATTCATGTGATGCCTTTTCTACAATGGCACAATGATGCCCAAAAAATGCAACCATTTTGCTTCCATGCTTCTCAACCCTACAACAATGCCTCCACACAAATTTATGACACCCTATGTGTTGTAACTAGGACATCATTACACTACATCCACACCCACTTCCTACATGCATCTAGGGAATTTGACAACATCCACAACTTGTAATTGCCAAATACCAAGTCTACACATTCATGGAAGAGAAATTTCCCTCCTTTAAACATTGATTATTCGAGATACTTCACATTCTTTATCCGCAACACCCTCCATTGTTATGGAGGCATGCAGCACCCACACATTTGGAATATGCATTCATAGATTATGAGTTCTCCCATTCAAATCCACTCATTGAATCTTTATGCCACTGCATTTACTAAATCGAAATTTCATATGAATTATCCAAAACACACGTTTTTTAACCACCTTTAATAAAATCTGCAAAATGAATTCTAATGGTTTCAATCAATCACATGGATTTTAGGTTTTTCTGGAGCCACTAGTTGATTCAGAGACTCCCCAAAACCATTGGGGCTTGGTGGAACCGTGAACATATTAGAGTTTTGTATGGAACCATAATCACTCACTAAATTTGAATTGAAATTGTGCCAAAATCCATCATCATCATCCAAAAGGGGTGCATTTTGGATACACTTTATCCTACACCCTACTATATCTTTGTTGAAAACATAAGGTTATTCAATGTCGACACTTAGAAACTAAGAAAAATATTTGAATTACATTCCAGGTATTAATAACTTGTTGACGCTATAAAAATTAAATCTAGTATCTAATAAATGCGATATTAAATTCTATAAATTACGACGACATAAACAAAAATAGTTGGCAACCCAACTGTAATTCCTAGGACAACTCAGACAAACGCATGAAAGCATAGTGAGAAAGTAGCAATCGTAAATCAAAATATGAAGGTCAAGATTCAAAAGTGAGTATGCTCTACATAAGGGAAGGGTCTTATCAACCCTTACATTCTCTACCTTCTTTAGTAATACACCATCAAACTCCACATCACTGTGAGTTGATTTGACAAGGTCACTAGCTAAGTACCCTTTTCAAATTAGTGAGCCAACCATTTTTCTCTATTATCTTCTCATTCAACAAGGCGTCATCAAACTCCACATATCTACGAGTCAATTTCACATGGTCACTTGCTAAGTAACCCTGTCAAATCAACGTCTCAACCCCTCATCTCAACTATCTTCTCATTCAATTTGGTGGAACTAAATTACCCACCAATTTAATCATTTGATTAGTTGCCCAGTGTGCTACCCTATTCCCATTTCAACAAATGTGATAAATGTTAAACCTAATGTCTTGAAATATTTTTCAAATCCATTCAACTTTGTTATTGATGACCCATTCCATGTTCTTTGCCTTCTCAAATATGATCTTAACACTCAGTTTAAAATCTTCTTTGAATTCCATGGATTGATATGGATTGATATTTTAGAGAGAAATAATTTGATACCTTCTATTACTACAATCAACTTATATGGGATCCATGTTTTATGCCATTGTTTTTTAGAAACACTACTTTTATTACATCATTCCTATCCCAAAGTACTATTTCACTTCTTGATCTTCCTAGGTTTCCCTTGGAGGTAGCATTGAAGTTCAACTTGTACTCATTTCCTAGTGAGGGAACCATGTATCAAAAGTCTTTGGGCCTAAATGGTTGTTCCTCCATATCTCTTTATATTTATTTTTTCTATTTATATTTTATTCATATTGTATTTCATAAGTTCATATATTATTATTTTTTAAATTGGTGTTTTATTATGTAAGTCTTATAATTGCACAAAGACGAAGTAATGAAAATCGTACGCAACCACAAGTCAATTGCCTCTTGATGTAAAACTTGGCTTGAACAATTAGTACAGTGCATTTAAATTTGTGAAAAATGAGTAATTTTTTAATTAATGCTACATATAACATCCATCGCACTGACATAACTTATATTCCCAAGGATTTAGGCACTCATAGGTTTGATCCTAAGAAACCGCTAGACAACAATTCAAGAGACAAAGTAGAAATTCCACATTATGTACACAGATTAAATACACTCAATTCAAGATCACGTTTAAGACGGAATTTAATTTTAATAATTATGACACTAAATTAAGAATTAAAATAATTACACTTTAGCATTATTTTCAAACACTTGAGGCCGAGATATATAATTTTTTACCATGTTAATTTTGAGGAACCTTCTCTCCATTAGTGATTTAGTTATTACTTTCTTCTTCTATATGATTTTTTTACCCATTTATGCGGAGCAATGGACACCATATATCTAATTTATCAAACGTCGGGTTGAAATTTTATATGCACGTGAAGAATTTTTTATGTGACATTTTAATTTAAACAATATATTTTATTCAACGTTTAAATCTTGATGTTGCAAGTTAAAATGATAGTTGCATTTTTTTTAAGTAACATTAATAACATAAAACATTAATCTTGTTGGATATGGTGTTGGCATTGATGTCAAATTACATCATTTTGCTCAATATTTGACATAATGTTATGAAGTTGACACTGATGTCAAAGAGGGTATTTGATGTTGGTATTGGCATTAATGCAAAGAGGTTAATATTATGGTCATCATCAAAATTGTGCATATGATATTGTCAAACTCATGCGTTGAATACTTATGATACTAACTTTGTCCTATCTAAATGCAAAGGGAAAAGATCAAAGTCTTGTGCTCAATAAAATATGTAAAAGGGTATGTTATGAGAGTCTCTATTAGACATCTTGATCTCTAACTTGGATAACTTTGACTAGCATTGCCTTTGACTTCAACTTGGATAACTTCGACTTACATTGCCTTTGACTTCGACTTGGATAACTTCGACCTGCATTGCCTCCAACTTCGAATTGGATAACTTCGACTTGCATTGCCTTCGACTTCGACTTGCATTTCTTGACTCTTGGTCAACTCGATGTTACAAGGAAAATCTCTCTATGGCATGGGGTAAACCACAACAGACAGAATGACACGCGGAAATCAAATCTAATCACAAGTATGCTATATAAATGAAATGATAACAAGACAAGGCCAAGAGCCTACCTCGCCCGAACGTTCGATGAATACCATCGTTGAGCATGCAACTCAAAGCTTTATACTTGCAACTTGTCCTCAACAACCAAGATACACAAGCATATGGTGATAATATATAATGTTAGCATATATATTAGCATAATCCATTAATATACATGAAAAATACGCCCATGGAATAATAATTCAAATATTTGCAAGATATCAATTGGACGAGAAAATAGTATTTCTATTAAAATAATCAACATAAGTATATAGGTGACAAACTTTTGTAACGACACATCTCAGAACTGAGAAACTAAATCCCTCCAGTTGGGCCTCCACCACTTCAATCCTCCACCAAAGACAAGCTCATATAAAGGAGACAATGAGGTTCTCCATCACAAAGAAGGAAGAGCTTGGGGGTTGAACAATGAGTTCATACTTTCAAGGATAAAGGAATGCAGACTCAATATGAAGTGAAATTTTTTCAGAGTATCTTTGCTCTCAAAGTTGAATTATCTCCTCTTTTTCCAAGGCTTGGATATGGCTCAATTTATAGCCTTCAAATGAAACTGAAGGGACGAGTCAGAGCGTTTCTAGTATGTGGAAGGTCAAGGATCATGGATCTCGTGACATGGCATGGAAACCCGACATACTGTTTAATTTTGAGCACCAAACCCGATGTACGTGGGCTGTAGTGGAGCAACCTGCGTATATGCTTGTTGTCTAACTGATAGGGCACGCATATGTGGAAAAATGTGTTTTTTTGGCTCTGGAAGGTACAAAAGGGGACTTCAAGTCTGTATAGGGAAATGGAAAGGCCATCCAAACAAGTTTCATGGGGTGAGGCAAAATTTGTTGTAACACTTGACTTTAGTCGACTTACTTTGCCTCGAATCGACATGCATTTTGGCGGACACATTTTTCCCATTTCGACTTCCAGGTGGTCGACTCTATTTTATTTTCCGACTCGACTTTGGTCGACTTATTTTTCCTCGAAACTGACTTGCATTTTGGCCGACTCATTCTTCAATTTCGACTTCTGAGTGGTCGACTCTATTTTATTTTTTGACTCGACTTTGTTCGACTTATTTTTCCTCGAAACCGACTTGCATTTTGGCAGGCTCATTTTTCCCATTTCGACTTCAGAGTGGTCAACCCTATTTTATTTCCTGACTCGACGTGTGGCTTGAGTGGTCAAGAATTTCCCCTCATATAAACAACCAGAGTTATAATTATTTTAAAACAAACAATTCCATGTTGGTGAGATAGATAGGCTATAACGGGGTGGCAAGAGCGGGAGGGGTGATCATCTGCCCATGAGGAAAACAAGTGCTATCTTTCCAATGGAATCTGGGCATCGCCACAAATAATCAAGATGAAGCATACGCTCTGTATCAAGGGATTCATCTCGCCAAAAGCAGGAACATACACTCCCTTTCAGTGATTGGGGACTCCAAGATAATCATAGGGCATGCTCGCAATGGGTCCCACCCCCCAAATTTACACTTAAAATCCATTCTTCAAAGAATTGTGGTAATGATCAAGCTCTTCCAAAATATCCCTCTTTTTCACGTCCTCAGACAGAACAATCACCTGGCGAACGCTAAAGCGAATCTGGCAATTAGTCTCGAGCAAGGATCGTTGGTTTTCAACGGAATTTCTCTCTTCACGCCAATCCCATGACTCCAAGCACCCAACAGACAGCTCCTCAGCCCACTCAGCACACCGGCTGGGCCATGGTGGTGGTCAGGATCTGGACCATTCGCCCTTTCGTCCTTAGTGTGTCTCCTACTCACCCTCCCTCTCACCTCAGCACGTGGTCTGGCATGCCACCTCCACACGCCCCCCCC
>ML789720.1:178839-193915 GCA_009831015.1 Picea engelmannii | reverse complement strand
CCCTCCTTGTAACATCAAGCTTATATAGTCCTCCAACTCTAAATCCTCTTGCAATGATTTTGTAGTGATCCTGTATGTCCTTCACCACACACTGTGACTTAACAAATTCAACTTTTAGATCTTGATCTGCAATGGTGGATACAGAAATTAAATTCTTATTTATGCCTGGCACATACATTACATTATGGATTTGTTTCACCTCACCAGTAGGTAAAGTCACAGATACATCTCCATACCCTTTAATTTCATGTGACCTATCATCTCCTAGATAGATCTTATGAACATCATTAATGTTTTCATGATATGTATCAAACCAATTCCTATTACATGACATATGAATTGAAGCACCAGAATCAATAAACCATGCATTAGCATCATCAGTGTCTGCTGATAAAGCAGCATCAGAAACAAACTACTTGAGATTTTTGAAATCATCACATACTCTGACACCTTTATCAACAAAATTTCTTGAATGTTTGTTATATTTGGACTCATTAAACTTCCTCCTCCTACAATCTTTAGCATAATGTCCAAACTTACCACAGTAGTAGCATCCTTCATTCTTCTTCACATTTGCGTTTGTGCTTAGTGGTGCCCTGCCATTATCTGGTTTTGAATGTGGTTTGCCTTCTTTATTTCTCCTCCATGACTTTCCTTTCTAGGGTTGTTTCCCTTTCGCCACCAATGCCAGATCTGAATTATGAGATCTTCCATTGAGATTCTTTCTGCGCTCCTCCTCTTGCAAAAGAATACCTGTCAATTCATCAAAAGTAGGGGCCTTTTCCCTAGCTGCAAGACCAGTAATGAACATTTGATATTCATCTAACATGTCATTTAATGTGATAGTGACCAGGTCAGTACTAGAAATCTTTTCACCAATATCTCATAGCTTATCTTTTAAATCTTTGATTCTAGAAAGAAAGTCACTGATATTTTCATTCTCCTCCATCTTAATTGAAAGAAGCTTACTCTTCAAAAATAATACACGGTTTGTGTTCGTCGTCTCATACAAACCTTTAAGTGTCTCCCAAGTTTCATGGGATGTTATGCATTCCCTAATGTGTGGGATGATATTGTCCTTGACAGACTTCCTCAAGAGCACCTTCGCTTTAGTCTCTCGTCGCTCCCAATCCTGAACTGAGGTTGTTGGGGCTACTGGTTTTGCTTAGTCTCCACATGCAATCGACCAAACATTGTATCCTTCCATCAACGTCTACAACTTAAACTTCCAATTGACATAATTTTCTCCATCTAACTTATTTGATTCATTTATATATGAATTTGCCATGATATTTGCCATTTTATTATTTTATTTTATTTTTAAACACTAAAATGACTAGTAACAACCAATACTCTAAAACACCCCCCCACAAAAAAAACTATGTAATAATCGATGCTTCAAATTCTAGATAACCCAAATCACAATATATAACTTCACCTCTTTATAATGTGATATATAACTTCACCATGAAAAACATATAATCATATTACCAATAAACACCTTATCATCACCTTTATCACACACCACCATTTAACCTTAATTCAAGTATTTTTTCACACCATGAAACCTTTTCACATTATTATCTTTAATTTATTATTCATGTTAGTCTTTACACAATACAAAAAAAACTCTTTCACCAGATTTTTCAACATTCAACCATTAAACAACTCCTCTCATCAAACAACTTCTCTCATCAAATCGTCCAACATCCACCCATAAAAGGACCAAAAAAACTTCATTTTTACCGAAATTTACCAGCCAAAGGAAAATATGTAAAAAAAATTATTTTTTCACTGAAATTTACCAGTGTATACCTTCACGGCCTCTTTAAAAAAAAATTGAATGCCTAACTCCAATAGTCCACTACTCGCCCTCACAGCAGCAAATAATCTCACGACTCCCCCTCACAGCAGCAAATTGACGGCCTTCTCAAGCAGCCTTCACGCTCCTTCACTTTCACAGTGGACAGGGAGCAGCAATTAATCTCCACGCAGGTTGACAACGAACCTCCTTCACGTTTACAGCAGACAGGAAGCAGAAAATAATCTCCTGCACGCAAAGACTCAGTTTCACGACTAGCTCCCTTTCACAAATCAGCACACCTCACAGTGCTCACGGCTCTCAGACCTCACTATTTTCATGACACTCACGCCCTCTCAGGCTCACACGGCCCTCACAGCTTTCTAGGACCTGACAACTCTGCCCTCTCCGGTTCACACGGCCCTCCCAGATTTCTGGGACCTCACAACTCTGCCCTCTCCGACTCACACGGCCCTCACGGCTCTGATACCAAATCAGAGAACAAACACAGACAAAGAAACACAAAGAACATACAAAACAGCTTGTATATTGCATTACAAGCATGAGTATTTATACAGTGGTGGGATGAGCTTCACCGTTGATTAGTTTCAAGATCAATGACTGGAATTGCTTCTTTCAGATGTTTCTGATTCTTTCAAGAGTTTAACGAAGTCGGTACAATCGGTGCATTTATTGCAGGCTTATCTCTATCAACCACTGGACTGGTTGTTTAATTAATTTCTAACATTCTCTTTTTCCCCTCGAGCGGTTTCTCCAATCGTTAGTCATGGCCCAATCAGATCTTGGGTCTCCACTTTGATGTGCTTGCCTCTGCATTCTGCACATTGGATCCCACCCAAACCTGGACTTCGAAAGAAGCAGTCCCGGGGTGGAGAAGGGGACACTTCAACCACGTATTGATACCCTTTATTAGCACTGGTTTGGGTCTATGCCTTGCAGCGAAAGGCTGGTCTCTCTACCTCTTTGGAACGCTATTCCAATAGTAGGGGCAAACCACTTCAAACTATTGAATATCGAACCCCAAAATCCTTGAGTCCTGTTCCATTGAAGAAATTAGCATCATTCAACTGAGTATGGTAGCATCATTCAACTGAGTATGGTGCCAAATTATTGAACCCCGTGCTCCAAAAACTATGCAATTCTTCGAGTTGGAGTGACCACTGAAACAGGTAGGTCGAGGGAGGATTCTGCAACTACCCGACACAAATTTATTCAAAGTTCTATAAATATATTGCGCCATTGTTTCTACATGTATATGGAATAGTACCTGCAAGCATATTGATGCACATATTATGCTTGAACTTACGACCCAAATAACGCAAAATAGATATTTTCACTGTTATAAGTTCCTGGAATAACAATACTTACACAATATAGCTCTTAAGAACCATGATGGCGTTACAGCACGAAGCCAAATAACAATACCCAACGAAAATTTAAAATCTATCAATCTTTGCTTTGCAGAGCATGAGATTTTCTGGAGAGAGTTCAATTGCTTTAATCTGGCCATTTGAATTCCGTTCAAATGGGATACAAATGCGTATCCATGTAGAAGGAGGAGATTTTTAAAGTTATGACGGTGGGTACATGAGCTTAATGATCCTTCTTTCCGACTTTTTGGTTTTTTTTTTTATTTTTTTATATTTTTTCATGGAGTGGATTAATTCCGGAGTAATTTTTCTTTTCAAGTTATTTTTTCGAGAGTTTTTTTAATAGTGCAGTTTTAAATTTTTGGTCAATCCAAAATTCTGATCCAAAATTCTGATCGATTTTCTGAACATCTGAATTGATTATTCTGTTTACCTACTAGAACTATTTTCTCACTATTTTCTCACAATATATACAAATTCCAATAACAATAAACCCAGATCTCTGTCACATATCTCTAATTTAATGATAGTGGTGGTGGCGTGGAACAGAGAAACAACCACGAATGAATAAACTAGTAATACAATCTCTCTGTCACTGATATCAATAACAACGGCAGTGGTTGTGGAGCACAGAAACACTGCCCACTAATTGAACTATTAATAATTTAATGATAGTGGTGGTGGCGTGGAGCAGAGAAACAACCACGAATGAATAAACTATTAATACAATCTCTCTGTCACTGATATCTTATTTAATGACAACCCCAGCGGTTGTGGAGAATAGAAACACTGCCCACTAATTAAACTATTAATGCAATGCTACACATGACATTTTTTTAGTTTTTAGTTTTTATTAATGTTTTATTTTTATTTTTAGTTTTTATTAATGTTTTATTTTTCTGGTTTTTATTAATGTTTTGTTTTTTGTTTTTTTATTAATGTTTTTGTTTTTTTATTAATACAATATGGCATTTTTTTTATTTTTTTTATTTTTATGATTTTTTATTTAAAAAAATATTATAATAATCACTATTCACTTCCAATCAACCAAAAACCAGAACTTATTAGTCCCATTAACCTTCTTAGCAAATTAAAATTTCAAAATTTCTTATTATCAAAATTAATAATATATATATTTATTTTTAAAAAATCATTTTAATATTTAAAAATCCTAAAACTTTAATTAACTTTACGAAAATTTGCCATAAAACTGATCAAGTCAATTCAGTTTGACCAAAAAGGGATCGTATAATCCCTGCTTTGGCAGGGACTAATAAAATAAACATATAAATTATGGAAAATTTAACACCCTCGTCATTTTAAAACAAGCAATGCTTACTCTAATATTCTTGAGATGTATTTTGAGCTCTAGTCTGTGAAACACCAAGCTGCACTAGAAAACACAGTCTCACTGAAAATTTAACAACCCAAACCTTATCACCTCTACATATTACCTCTGCCTGCAATATGGCATTTGGTCTACCATGATATGTCGAATTCCAGGCTACTTGTGATCAAATCCTAGCAGTTTACCAGTTAGACCACAGCTTAACCAAAAGAGCTTTACTACAGCTACACCTAGTGTTCATCCAAGTTCTACCTATATAAGTTCCATTAATTTAGAACCTCTCTGGCCTGAAAAGAGAATTTCCTACTAGCAATTGAGCTTGATGGTTCAAAGTAACACCGTACAAACAGGATGGGTTGAAATGTAATTTATATTTTGTAGATGTGAACAGAATCAATGCATGTTACTGAGCTTGAGAACATCTAAAACAATTGCGATAGCCCATTAATAAATAATTTTGACATGCTTTTATTGTAATAGTTCAAGGACCAAAGTAATGGTTTAATTTTGACATGTTTGTCAACGGAAGGCCATAGTCACTGCCAGGTCGCTGTGAATTTATACCATCTTTCAAGGCTCTATTTCTCTGCTAGTGTGCTGTAAATTTAGACACCTCTATGTTGAGGCATAAATGAGTACTTGTGGTTTTACTTGCAACTTCTTGGACCTCAGGGTTGCGCCAAATTCGAGAATGCGAAACTATGAAGGTATGCTTCTAATCTTTGGTTTCGGCATGTTAACCATTTGCGAAGGATATCTTGAAAAATGCCACTCGGTTGTAGTTGCAAAGATTGTGTTTTAGTTGCTGGCATTAACTGCTTGATATAAGGAGACCATAGAATGTTGCATCTAGGTTCTCGATTCAGGTCTCTCGGGATGTACAGTTATTTTTATTTTATTTTAAACAATTTTTTAGGTTTGCAACATATCTATAGGTAACGAAATCATCTTAACTAACACAGATGAAGATCAAGTTTTGGAACGAACTATTCAGCAATAGAAATGGACAAGGGTTTGCACAAAGAATTCGTGATATGAAATATTTGTGAATGGAGCATTCAAATTTAGAATGGAACTTGCAGAATCAATCGATACAGGAACCACCAAGACTGCTGGGGAGGAGTCGACAGTCTTGATACATTTTGGTTGTTGGGTACTTCGCTCTCCTAATGTCCTCTAAATGGTAGAGGATTACATTGAACAAAATTAACATCGACTAATGCTTATGTCATAACAATGTAATTTTCTGTAGACAGCCTGAAGAAGCCCTTTATTGCTTTTGGTACCAGATTTACTGTGTGTGTTATATGCGGGCTTTTGTGTGTTTGACGAGATTGGATTTCTTAATATTCAGTGCCTGCCCCTGCCGACGTCTGTGATATTCTGTCATTGATTTAAGTTCTTAAATGTATGCCCTTTTCTTTAAAGTTGATGACATTGGACCAGTCACACGGAAGGGGAAGTTATAGGAACTCGGATCACATAGGGAAGAAAAGTTCAGAACTAATGTATCTCGTAGAAGTGAACAAGCCTAGCGAGTTCTTTAAAGAAAAAGAGCATTCTTGTACAAGCTCGAGTTAGAAGAATGAAAAGAGCATTCTTCTACAACTCGTTAGAAAGGAAAATTTGTTTCAAGTTTTTGCTGGGTGAGATCAAAAACCTCGGCACATTGTGATGTTCATTTATAATTTTAAGTCCGTAAGCCTTCCCTTAAGAATGTGTTTGTAGGCTTTCGTACTTGAACCGTAGATTCAACATTTTTGAAACATTAAATCTTCTCAACTAAACATTGTGTCGACAATAATGCCAATAATGCCATAATGATATCGACGATACATTGCATCAATGATATTCCATGATGATAATGCCATGGGTAAATGCTTTAACATGATATTTTATTATACAATGATTCATGTAGAAATATTGCCCTTACATCACTGAAAATAGAGCAAAAAGACCAAGTAATGGATGTGTAACGAAAGCTGATTGATGGGAATAACCACAATGCAGGGATGCAGTTGTTTATCTTCTCTTAATTGATAGTGAAGATATTGTTGCCATTGAATATTCAGCAGGGATTCTAATTCGAACTTGAACTCCACATTAGGAGACGAACTCGTCACAAGCAGAAGAAGAAGATGCTAAAAAAATATTGTCAGTTTGCCCAGTCTGTATTGCAAATCATGAAAACATACAAAAAAAATAAAAATTCAAAGTGATTTACAAGAAATGCCATAAGCATCTATCATTATTCAATAGTATTGAAATATGGAAGCTTCATGTTTGCTCATCTTTTAGCTTTGCCTACACAATGGATGGTATGCAAGAGAGATGAGATGGACGCTGTGAACCAAGTTGTTCCATCAATTTTAAAAGATACATTGCACATTAATTTAGTTCCAGACTCCAGTTAGCAATGGGGCATTCATATACAAGTCTTCCATTGAATATTTGAAGGAGTGATTCATCCATCGTTTGTTTCGGTAGATGKGCTAAATATAGGAGTCCATGAAAATTATTGWCACAAAACCAATTTGGAGGACGTGTCAACATAGGGAAGAGATCAAGATTAGGTTTCAATTCAAGATAAGAGTGTTTGTCATTCAATTCTGTTTGATTTGGGAAAAGGACAAAACCATATTTCCCTGTGCAATTACTCATCTAACCAACACAATCAACATAGTTATTGTTCAGAAAACAGCAAACAATTGATAGCGATTAATATGTTGATTGTAGTTAATTGTGGAGCGACAACTTAGGCTCCGAGCATTTTGAARTCAATCCTAAGCCTCTTAAGAAAGGATTCTAGAGAKACAGAGTGTTTGTCATTCRATTCTGTTTGATTTGGGAGAAGKACAAAACCATATTTCCCTGTGCAATTACTCATCTAACCAACACAATCAACATTGTTATTGTTCAGAATACAGCAAACAATTGATAGCGATTAATATGTTGATTGTAGTTAATTGTGGAGAAACAACTTAGGCTCTGAGCATTTTGAAGTCAATCCTAAGCCTCTTAAGAAAGGATTCTAGAGTTTGTGCCCAAGAAATTACATTTTGTACTTTCATGCACTAGTACTGTGGGGAATAAAGAGAGATAACAAGGATCATCAAAATTCAGCGATGTTGGAATATCGAGAATGCATAATCAAATCCATGGGGATAGTTAATTTTTCTATGAATTCATTAACTAAAGATTCCAAAGCCCAATGCCAAGAATGTGTTAGTTTGAGCTCTACCCATCATGCCAAACAGGATTTTGAGTCCAGGGCAAATAAGGATGGGAGCTTGAAAGGAGTGGCAACCAAGTATAGCTGGTATGCCTTAAAAATCCCTATCATTGAGCTAAGACTACTACTTGAAATCATAGCAAACAATCTACCACTAGTGCCTGACAATCGTGCTACCAAACCATTTGCAAAATGATTCGCTAGGCATTGCGACCCATCTCCATAATAAGAAGCATACTGCCTAATCTACTTTAAGATCCCATTCACCCCTCGAGTATCATATGTTGCCACAACTTGTGCACAAAAAACAAAAAGAGCTCTCAAATCAACCACTTCCCTTTTCCCTTGCTTCTTCCCACGAATTTTGAACCTTTCAATTCTTTCACAAACCCACTTTGAACACTTTTCTACACTCCATTTTGCAACACTTCCTACTTCATGTTCGAAAATTTTCTACACCATAGAGCAACACCTCATAAAAACTATCAATACGAATCACATTGTCTGAATAAACTATCCAATGCTTCTTTCTCCATCTTATTTCTAGGTCCAAATCCTCCCAGTGTGGATCTTTCTTTCACTTAGGTTCATTCTCATCGTCACTATGTGTTGCATACATCTAAAAAGCAACACCAATTGCATCTTCCCTCTTCCCCACTTTCAACTCAAGGTCACTTTCCTTCTTTGGGACTCGCAAAAACCACCCATTATCCACACCAAACCCAATATTTCACTTAGGTACAACTTGGGTAGCATCCTCAAACTCTCCAACCCCCAATCCTTGCTTGTATTTAGAAAAATTTTAGAAAGGCTCATCTCAAAAGTGGGGGAATCATGCAGCCCATCAATGACTGTACTGTTACCCAAAGAATCGAACAAATACTCAGAAGAGTAGTCGGCAAAAAGATTCCGGGGAAAAGGAGACTTAAAGCTCCTAGGCATCTTAGAATTAAAAAATTCCCCAATCCAACTACTATCCTCAATCTTATACTGCACGTCATCCTTACAATCATTCGAGAACTGCTTTTGATTCTGTCCTACTATACTACTTTCACATATGCCCTAAAGGGGGTATATCTCACCTAAAATGTCATAAAAAGACTTAATTGTAGTTTGCATAGCACTGCGCTCCTATTACATACACTTCCTTGTAGAAATTTTCCGCACTAAGACAATTAATGTAACTTAGAAAATTTTACCTCTTTCCTAGAGGTTTCTGAGATCTTAACCCTATGAATTTTTAGCTTTAGAGTTGTTATGAAATATAAACAAAATAGCAGCAACAGCCCACAATATTTCAACTCTTAACAACCCCAATCCACTAGGCAATTCAATAGACAAGATACCGAAGTGTGCCAATAATTTTCAACCCTCTAGGGAAATATTATCATGCATATAACAGATCTGAAAAACACATGACAGCTATAAATACTTCAGCAAATCTGCCCTTACCTTCTTCAATATAAATGTTAAATCACTTAACAATTCAGCTTTCAATTATGCCAAATCAGCAAGACATAAGTGTTGAAAATTACCAAAACATGAAGACATAAATAGCTGAAAATCAAATCTGCAATTTACACAAGTATTGGACAGCTAAAAACTTTACTAATATGCATAAAGATGAAGTTTATGTACATATCATAGCCTTAACTCAAAGCTAGTACAATCCTCTAGCTCAACTAAACCCTTTCTAGGGAAAACAAAGAATCCTCCAAGGCAAGACGTCTCCTCTTATTCTTCACTTCAACAAGTACAGCCTAGGGTTTTATCTCAAAACCTTAATCTCCAAGTCTCCAAGGGATGAAACCCTAACCCTAGTATTCAAGATGCTCCAAGAAGCTTGAGAAACCCTGGAAACTCCAAGAGAGAGATAAAGTACAAAAGAAGATCCAAGAGAGAAAGGAAGACAAGTTCACCCCACCTACTCACATCTCTAACACAAGTGTGATAAAGAATAAATGAATATGAAAGGACTCTCTCTCTCTCTCTCTCTCTCTCTCTCTCTCTCTCTCTCTCTCTCTCTCTATATATATATATATATATGAGGTAAAGGAGGCCAAAAAGACATACATTGGCCTATGCCCTTACAAGCAACCTACAAAGACACAAGTAGGCTCACACATGTGAAGCATTACACTCCAAGGGTAGACATGTCAAGCTCCAAGGTGATGTCATCCACAAGCAAGGCTCCAAATGCAAGGGCGCTCCATGAGGTGTGTCCAATGCTCTTCCTACAAGCCTACAATGACTCCAACAAACCTCCTAAGCCATGTACTCCGCTAGGTTCACTCCCCCTACATGAACAAAACTGCAGCCCATGCATCCCTGAGTCAACTCCAAGACTCCATGCAAGTATCCAAGCTACCCCATGTTGTTTAGGGCCCAATGCCCTCCTCCAGGATGCAAAACACTTCTCCTACAATGCAAGGTGTTCTCTAAGAAAGCAACCATCTCCATGTGGCCATCATGTAATACGTAGCCAAGTTGTCTGAAGATCTCCAATGCCCTAGGAACAAATATCATGCAAGCATCCAATTGAGCTCAAGTAGTCATTGAGTAGGCATCTCCAATGTGCAAATCCATCATGGACTATCTCCCATGTGCAAATCCATCACGAACCATCAAGGGGATGAACATACACCATGTCCCCCAAATCTCATTAAACACCCCCAAACATGGTGTAAAAACTTTCAAAGTAACCATGAAAGCTAACACTCCCTCTTTACAAAGAAAGTGTTTTTACCAACACATATCGACTCCCTCTACAACTCCCTCAAACCTACCACTTGCAAATCTATCCCTGCTAAAATCTCGAAATCAACCATTGTCTCCTGAAAAGAAACTTCCACCCATGTTATCACATCATCTCGAACCTCCAAAGACTATTGACCACTTGTAAAAACCTTGGATCATAAGCAACCTACCAAACTCCAACATCCTCCAAGTCAACATCACAAGCCGAACTCAATGAACACCACATCATGCACTGTCCAAGACATCCTATAAAGATAATTGCATCTCCATACAAGATCAAGACAAGTGCATCACATCTATTAAAATCCAAAGATAGAAATCTACACAAGTCAACTCCTCAATCCTAAAATGCCAAGCTCATTTTATAGGTAACAACCCATGCAAGGCTACCAACATCTTGTACATGAGAGTCCCTCTCATGCACCTCAAAGCATTTAAAAACTAAAACAACATGAACTAGGTCAACTCCCTCATCCCAAGAGAATCTTGAAACAAGAGTAACATCATGGCCAACTCCTTGTGTTCAAGAGAATACAATAACCCTAACCCTATACTCTACAATACTCCCATCAGCTACAAACCTAGAATCAACCTCAACATCATTCTCCATCAAGGTATCACACCTCTCCTCCTCAAGACAATTGGAAGGCAAACGAATGAAAAAATCAATGCAATATGGCTAGCATATCTCCTAGAAGATATATACTTGTCCTCATTGAAGATTTGGGTGCTCCTACATGCTCTCGAGCCTCCTTAAAACTACAAGGTTCATTCAAACTCTCACTGGAATGTACAAGTGCCAATGGATCAGCAAGTAACCTGTAAAGACTACCCTGTCTCACTCCTCTAGCCAAAGCCCTCGATCTAGCTAGACTACAATCATTGATGGTATAGTGCTAACCCTCAAATAGAATATCACTCAACTCAAAAACATCACCTAAAGGTATATGAAAGGAAATGGAGACAACTTCTCTAACAAGATAAGCAACATCATCACCAAGCTCCACACTCATGCCTCCCTCTTGCTCCTAAAACCTGCCAAGTAATCACCTCTCATATATGCCATTTGTCTCAAAGTTGCATTGTGCACATACCATCCAACACTAGAAGTTAGAAGACAAACAAAAGGTCATGGAAAGGCAATGTCAAACTGAGAGGGATCCTCCTATACACCTACAATAGTCCCAACTACAACTTGTTTCATTCCCTTCCTCTTCATCTTCAATCGACATTGGCTAACATAATGTCCCATCTCGTGACATCGAAAACACATCACCTTACTCGAGTCCTTATTTCTTATATATGTACCTTCCTTCTTCTTGTAGCCTTTTTTGTTGCCCTTCTTCATCTTTCTGATAGAGCAATGATATCTATTTCCCTTTGTTGCTCTTAACAAGACTGCCATTTAATTTCTTCTTGCAAAAGATCAACCCAAAGCTTTGGAAACCTTGGCAAGGTCTCTCGAGCACAAACACCCTAAAAAAAAGGCATCCAAGAAGGAACATGTCCATTCAAAGTAATGGACACCAACTCTTGATCCACCACCTTTGTTCCAATGGTGGCCCACTGATTTTTCAACTCAATGAACTTGGTCAAGTACCTCACCACAATATATGTCTTGCTCTTATGAAAGGTTGAAAGTCGGTTTCGCAAGAGAATCTATGAAGAAGCACAAGAGTTTTTAAACAACTTAACCAAAGCTTCAAACATTTTCTTACATGGTGTCTTCCCTGCAATGTGAGAGATGAACTGATACTTCTCACTTTCCCTAAAAACTCAATCATGTCCCATGAACAAGTGGTAGGACAACGAATGTAAAATCCTCCGCAATCATCTTCATCACACTTAGACCCACACTCACCCTTCCTACCCCCATCTCAAAGCTTACTACCATCGCCTTCTCCGCCATAAGAAGAACCTCTTCATTTACCAAAGGAGACATGAGTTGTGTGCTCCCCTTATCCATTCACCAAAAAACTTTTGGCACACCTTCTTTCTTCGTCATTCTCCTCTTCCTCTTGATCCAAAATCCATGTTTACCCATACCTCCTCCCTTTATGATGTCCCTGGGCAACCCCTAATCCAAGTTACATCTCACCCCTTTCTTGCCACTTATTCGCATACCGAGATATCCGAGAAGCCATTTGGATGATGAACACTAGCAAAGCAACGAATGACGAAGGGTTTTAGGCAGAACTCTTCAAGTAGGATCTTCACACTATGGATAACCACCTAGCTGACTTTTTCGACCACATGGTTTACACAGGATTTCCAAAGTCTTGGTCACATCACATTATTCACCTGATCCACAAGTTAGACTCTTGTACAAATCCCAACAACTATAAGACGATCATGGTAGGCTAACATTTTCCAAACTCTATACTATGGTCCTCCATCTGAAGCTCTCTAGGGAGCTTGAGAGGAGGCAACTTAGAGCTAGGGGACAAGATGGATTTCGACCTGAGCACCATACTATTGCATCCTCACACTATGGACCATCATTGAGGAGGCACGACATCGCTCTTCAAAAGTTTATTGTTGCTTCATAAAATTTCAGAAAGCTTTTGATTCCATCCCCTGGGAGGCTTTGTTCCAGGGACTTAGAGACATTGGCATCTCAAAGACCTTACTGACCGCCATCATGCACCTATACAAGTCAGTACTTGGTCATTTGCACACAACACATGGTATATCATATTTTATCAGGGGCACAATATGAGCACCATTGGGGTTAAACAGGGTTGCCACATGTCCCCTACATTGTTTGGGATCTACATTAATGAGTTGAAGTCCTTCTTGCATAAGCGCATCCAAGACAACAATGGGTGCCCTCTCCACCAAGTCTTGATTTCTATCCTGCTTTTCACAAATGATGTGATCCTTTTAGCCTCATCTCCAAATGGGTTGTAGAGAAAGTTGGATGCACTAGCCCTCTTTTGTGACCTTCGTCAATTGGCGATCAACTTGTGGGTAAAACCAAGGTCAGGATCTTCAATGGCCTGAAGAAGATCCTCCTTGATCACCATTTTTTTCAAAGGAGAGGAGATTGAGATCACCGACACATATACTTATTTGGGAGTATTGTTCAGAGGACCTTGCTTTATTCTATGGCATGCACTTCAACCTCGAGTCCACAAGGACTATGGGTCCTTAGCCCTTCGAGAGGTAGTGTTTTTGGAACCATTTTCAAGACATATAGTCCAAGATGTCGCTCATGGACACCCTTGTACAACTCATAGTTCTATATAGTTCTGATGTTTAGGGACCATGTTTACTAGAGTCTAATTGGTCTTCAATAGAGAAAGTATAGATCATCCTCCTTCACCACATCATTAGATGCACGCAGACAATCCCTCATCCCATCGTCCCTGTAGAGTTTGGTGCTCACCCCTTTTGGTTCGAGACAGTTTTTGGTATCATCTCACTCCTGCACTACATTCAAAGTTTTGTTGATAAAACGAAGGGACGAGATGGTATCCATACTTGGCCAACTGCTCATTAGGGTCCATTACATCAACTAGTTCTCTAGTTCATTCTCAATGTTGGTATGTCAGGGTCTCAAATCTCCTAGAATCTATTATTAGTATTATGATGGACCGGCTCCCTCCATTTAAATATTCCCAGGATGCACCCGGCTACATCTTACATTCTAGACAGATGAATACAATCATTAGAGAGGATATCTACAAGCAATTTGTTTGGGTCACTTGGATAAACCCTCAAAGGGGGGTTACATCTGAAGATGGCCTTCTATGTTGAGCACTTTATGGTTATGAGCAGTGTTTTAAAAACCGGTCGAACCAGAACCGGAACCGGCGGGTTTGACCGGTTTGATTGTCGACCGGTTCAAACCGGTCAATAAACCGAACCGGTCGGCCGGTTTGGTCATAAACCGGCCGGTTTGGTCCCAGAAACCTAAAACCCTCTGAAACCCCCTAAAACCTAAAACCTAAGTAACAAGTTGGAGTTGTAAGGTGTTTTGGTGTGCAGCTGAGGGTAGTAATTAATGGTAATGTTAAATTCTTAAAGTAAAATGAAAGGTTGGAACCACTCTCAAACATCCTGAAACAATTAATGGTAATGTTAAAAATTTAAGTAAAAGGATGAAAATGAAAGATAAAGGAGAACACTTTTACTTAAATTTTTAACATTACCATTAATTGTTTCAGGATGTTTGAGAGTGGTTCCAACCTCATTGGACTTCATATGGAGAAAGTAGAATTTTAGGTCCCATTCAAAATTCAGCAGAGTTAACAATTTTCAGGATTTCAAGATTGGCAAGATTGCAATGTTTCCACTGGATTCTATCATGTATGAGGGTATGGAACTGATATTTAATCAAGAGAACCGAGCTCTTTATGTACCTCGATGTTGGTGGCATTGATTGTTGAACTCTTTTGTCATGGCCCCAGTAAAAATGTACCTTTCACTCAAGTATAAACTCTTCTCTTTGTAGTTTGTCGTCGTGTCCGGTGACTTAGTAGTGTATGTGCACACCAACCTCCGTCTTATATACAAGCAGAGAGAAGAGAGGTTGAAGGGAAAGA
>ML789720.1:153693-164743 GCA_009831015.1 Picea engelmannii | reverse complement strand
CACGTTTTACATTGAATATGGGCACTAACTCAGGGCCATCTACACCGTCATATGATGTATACCTGTAGAGGTTGTGAAGATCAAAGATGCATATCTCAACTTCATAAGTTTTACTAATGGGCAACCTATAAAATATTGAAAGTCTAAATATGCGACCTCCAGCTTGACAAACCTCAAGTTACATCTCAAAATTCGGGTTAGATGGATTTGTGCTAATAATAATGATAATAATAACCAGGTGTTAGATAGATCTGTGCTCATAATAAAATAATAACCTCAAGTTGCATCCCAAACCCAGAGTTAGATAAGTATATGCTGCCCTATTTCCATTGTGGAAATTATGGTCTGGAAATACTTATTGCTCACATTCACACGCAGCCAAAACATACTCGTAGTAGCTCTTCCAATTCAAAGATTAAAAATTCGGGGGAAAATGACAGACAAGAACCTTAAAATCTTGTCTGGAAAATACTCAAAATCTAACCTGAAATTTAATCAACATTTAATATGGAAAATACTCCGAATCTAAATCTAAGCTGAAATTTATTCAACTTTCAATTTAAGCTTGAATTTTTACAGGATAGCAGCACCATTCTCGAGAATTGCACCACATTACAAGACCGGACTGGCAAACGGATTTCCTTCAAATATTATTGAAAGTCTCGTTAACCCAGTTGCTCAAAATACTTACAGACCTAAAAGACGCTAATTGGGCGTGCAGGCCCAGCAGAGACCGCGCTCCCTTTATCATTGGCAACCACCCCACCGCACTTATCCTCCTCGCAACTCCACGATTTGGGAACCACCACGATCAAAACCCCGTCCTCATAGGATGCCGAGGTTGCATCCGGATTAGCGGAGGGAGGCAGACGGAACCGCCACATGTCCAGCTCGCCCAAAGCGGAGCCTGTCCTAGACAGTCCACGCAGGATGACCTTCTTGGCCCCGGGTACGATTCTCACTACTTCCGCTTTCACCGTACCATCGATTGCTATTTCCGGATCTTCGATCACGAATCTGAAGGCGGTTTCCGTCTCCTCGCTGTTGACGGGAAAATCGGAGGCGAAGGGCAGTTCCAGCACCTGTGAAAATATATGCGGCATTCGCTTAAGTTTTTTTGACCTCGGGCCAAATATCTCAGGCTCCGCCATTACTCGACTTAACTCAAATACAGATTTCTGTCGCAACCCACACGAACTAATAGATAATGATAACGATGCCGATTTTCCCACACCCAGATCAGGATTTCAGAGTTTTCAAGCAGACACTACGAATTTCTGTTCATTGAACTAAATATTTGAAGTTCTAACGCCCCCAATACAAATGCAATGGAATTCGATGAAGCTGTTGCACCTTTTATAGACTTTTATACAGAATTGACCGGGAATTGAATTTGGGTCATATATGTCCAAAACTTTGAGGTTTCTGTGATAAAGTTACATGGAATAATCCAATTAGAGGATTGGTATGAGTTGTATTGAATATTATTTTATTGGACAGCTCACTCCATGTCATGATAATTGTGATAAGAATTGATGGGTTTTTTGGATTCTGCAAACAGAGGGCCTCGAAATAAAGGTGTACACGAATCTAAAAGCTTTCTTTAAGATTAGGAAGTTTGGAATTTTGTGAACCGACAAAAGATGCCTTTTCAATATGGCGGTCCGAGGAAGAGAACGGGAAAGAGAAGGTAAGCATCTTGCTCTTTATTCTGTCTCTTTGGCTTAGGGTAGGATTCTTCGAACCGTTGCGTATTTCTATTTTGGTTTTGGAGTTGGTTAAATTTTTTATTTTTTGGTTTTTATTGGTTGGGCGATATAAATTTGGACAAAATTGTTATTTTCTGTTATATCTAAATTATATTTTGAAGGTATAAATAGACTCAAAGTGATGAAAAACTCTTGGGGCATTTTGATTATATAAACTCAGTCATTCAAATCTGCAGATTCAAATCGGGAAAGAAAAAAAAAAAAAAAAACATACATTTTTGGATTTTGCTTAATATGAATATTTTTTTTGTGGTTTGTGTCAACAACATTGAGATTTTATGTGGTGAATAATTTTATATAGAGAATAATTGTGATTTTTTTTAGTGGTTTGTGTCAACAACATTGAGGTTGTATGTGGTGAATAATTTTATATAGAGAATAATTTTGAAATTGAAATAGGGTATAAGGATTAAAAGTTTTGTTAACTAAAAAAATGAAATTCATAGGTTGATATCATAGTCTTATTTTTTTTTGCTTAAGGTGTTAATATCGTTGTTGGCCCTATCCAATGTCATGTCAAGTTATGTTATGTGAATTGTTTGTTTTAAGTTTGTTATAATTGTAAGTCCCATGGAATAGTGTAGTTGGTGAGACATGCATATACTCTCTCGGTTTTGGGAGAGGTCACGGGTTCGAGCCTTGTGTCCATGGGGTTGGGGTTTAGCACCTCATATCATCCACCTGATATCTTCCTCTGAGTTCAACTCTTGTCATGTTGAACCAGCAAGTCACTAAGGGAATCAAAAGTTTGATTCTCCAATTTACCAGTGATTTATAAGGTTTCTAATAAATGTTTGTAAGAGGGTGGCAAACCATTCATCAATATTGAGGTCATAAAGCTTTCTTCCACATCCTTAAATCCACATTTTAGTATTACTTGTACTATATTTTTTGAATGAGAGATGTACTTTAAAACATCTCCCCTTTCATCCAATCTTTGTTTAAGGACCTTTTTAATGAGATCAACCTATTTTGATTAGTGTTGAGTATCAAACATTTTCTTAAAGATTTATCATGCATTGGTTGCATTTTCAATGTGTACAAGCATTTAATCAATTATAGAAAATCTCAAAAGTGCAAGTGCATTTTCGTCTTTCAATTTCTATTTTGTTAATTATGTAGCATCAATAAGCTTAATTGGAGGTAGCATCAATAAGCTTAATTGGAGTTTTTTCCACGGCTACATACATCTTTCCACAATTTTTTATAAATTAATGTGCTTTGCATGTGACAACTCCAAGCCTTATAGATCTTGAGCCATCCAATTTGTATGAATCAATGAATAGATTTACCAATTTAAACATGGTCCATGAGTTGCTTAACAAATGCACATAATCATCAAATAATAGAGAACATCAAACACAAGGAACATTGCACACTCCACCAAAAATAGATATAAAAGCTTTACCTACCCTCTTATAACTTCATTGAAATAAGATATTAATAGAATATTTAGCTTGACTTTTATTGAATCTTCAATTTGAAAGCACAAATTTACTCCAAGTTCATCAAACTTTCAAAATTTGATACAATAACAATCTTTAATCCAAGATGAATATACACTTTAAATTGAAAAAATAATACATTAAAAAAAATTAAAATCATACCATAATATTTTCACCAAAACTTCAGATTAAAAAAACAATAATAATAAATCCATCCTTACAACTCCCACTTTATTAAAAAAACACCCTTATAACACTCTCGCTTTAGTGTGTAAATAGCATAAACAAATGATAAATTTATATTCTAATTTTTTTTACAAACACTTTTTAAAGAGAGTATGCGTTCAAGCCCTATGGATATGCTTTTGTTTCATATGCCGTTCAAAAAGTGAAAAAATTATACGTTCAAACCTATGCAGACGCTTTTTATTTTTTTTGGCCGTTCAAAAAAGATTCTTCAAAACCTGTGCATCAAACTTTTCTTTAAGAGATTTTAATGTTTGATCACGAAGAAGGAAGCGAATTTCAGAAAAGGACATGTAAGATTATCTGCCCTTGCATGGATTTGACTCTACCATTTGCAAGCATTTCGAGCCACCCTCCTTATGAACTTTAAGCTACCGATTTGAGTTCGAAGGGCTCGTCCATCCCGACGTCCAGCGGCACGCTGCCCTTACTCTGATCTGCATTCAGGGCGGAGTGCAGGGTGGCAGAGAATGGGACGAAGTCGTCAATTTTATCTAATGTTTGTGGGACAAGGGATCCCCCTCCGTCCAGCGATTTGACTGGTAAAGTCTACGAAGGTATACATACCCTACCCCCCTCTGGATTTGAACCTGTGACCTATTAAGAGGAAACACATATTCTTAACCATTATGAGGAGCTTGGAAGAATACAAGAATGATGCCAAATTATACTTAATTCTATGTTGGTTAATCATTATACATTAACTTAATTAACCTCCTTGGCAAATGAAATAAAAAAACAATTGACAAATATATAACATTATGGAATTAAAAAAAAAACTATGATGGGAATGGCAAGATCTATGTTATATTTGACGGGCTTAAGTACAAAAATATTGGATAGAAGCATTCATACAAATGTCTATATCTATCACACACATAAGTCTCAGATGGGATCACTTTGTATGAAGCTTAGTGTGGTATTAAACATTCAGTTAATCATTTTCAAGTTTTTGGCTCCACTTGCTATGCTTTAATTTCTAAAGAAAAAATACTAAGTTGGAAAATCACATTATAAAATGCATGTTTATGGGTAAGTGCAAGAAGTTCATGGTCGAAAAAGTGGCAAGCCATGCAATAGGAACATGCACTCAGAACAATGTGTGTGTTCCTAAAGCCTTAGCTTTGGAGGCGGTCACGCCACGTAGATTTAGTGGCAAGAACGTGTGTGCATTCTTAAGAATGTGTTTGTGTTCTTAGGAACATGCGCGCATTCCTACTTATATAAAAGAGGTTGTGAACGTGATTTGTGGTCATTGTGCACAAACTGTGCTTGTGTTTCCACTCTTATTGAGCAAATTGAGGAGCTAGAGAGGGAGGATCTTGTCAGGGTATATTTAATTTATCATATGTTAACTCAATTTAGTCATCTCCAATTTATTTTTTTGCTTCAAAGAATCAAAATTAAGAAAAAAAAAACTATAATTTTGTATTTTAATTTAAAAACCAACCTAATTTAGATGTCATGGCTTTTAAATTGCAACATATATAATATAATGGAACCCCGAGACAATGTAAACCACTCAGAAAAAAACCAAGAAGATCAAAACCCCAACCCACCACAACCACCCAATGTAAACACACAAATTAAAGAGAGGTTGGTTATATTAAGAACCCTTGAGGAACAATTAAGGGACACTAGAGAACCTAGCAGAGTCTCCTTGGCCACTTCTTTGGACATCATTGTGAATTCCATTGCAAATGCCCAAGGGAAATTGATCTCTATTTATGATTATAGAGCAAGAATGTATGAGTTCTACAGCATTGGTTTGGACATAAACCAAATGAAAGAGCTGGGCATTTCAAAACCACAAATATTGTGTATTTTTAGGGATCCTAGAACTGGACAAGAACTACTATTGAACAAGAAACACATATCCATTGACTAGTGCATTCATCTCTAGATTAGTCAAAATTGGATGGATAGATGGTATATGCTTTTTGATAAACCTCCCTACAATAACAAGGAGGTGCCCTTATATTTTATGAGAAAATTATGGGTTGAGTTTATTATGGGTACATCAGAGAATTCCAGGGGGTGGGTGTAGGGTCCACACAGGATCGAGAGCATGCCAGGCATGACCCTATGTTAGGTCCTCGTCCGCCCAGGAGAAGGCCTGACCCCCCTACTCAACATCCTCTTGTTGCAGAGAGCTTGCAATAGGTAAAGCTAGCCATTTCGTCATTGACTCGTAGCCTAGTGCAACACAGTAACTTTGTTGCGCTATCTGGGTAGGAGGTGCATGTCAGTGACATTGATAAAGGGGTTGGAGGTTCAGCATGCACGACATATTACAGTGAGGAGAGGGCACATGGACATAACAATCGTCCATGTGAACCTCACAGATGCTCGGGTTGCAAGCAAACATGTTATGGGCCTATAGAGCCCAGTGGACAACATAGTTTCATGGAGGAGGTTAGTATCGTAACCCTCTTTATGTTCTTCATCGTTATATATTTATTTTGTATTATGTGTATTTATATCAATATTCCATTGTAAGTTGTTTTGCAGTTGTTACGTACTAGCAATAGACCCTCTATGTCGATGGATGCATCAGTTCCTAGCCCCAACACTTATGTAGCAGTAGAGGTTGCTTGTCCATTGGGTGCATCTCACACTCAGGTATGTGCCACATATGATAAATTCACCTTAGTCGTTTCTTTATTTTATGGCATACTAAATTTTTTAATGTTCTCTTGTTTCTATAGGATTTGGGAGTAAGTGATGTCGGACACTATCCATCTAGGATAAACAAGTCACATGCGTCACAGGTATCATGTGTAGAGTTAAATATCGTAAAATTATGAAATTTTTTATGTTTATATTTTTTAATTATACTAGTTGGTACTAATAGTTCAATTTTATTAATATATATGCAAGTTGTAGATATATTTGCTAGCTATAGTACTTTTGCACTCCCTGGGCACCTAGGCGTTGCTTTTGGGTTACCTTTTTCCAAGCCTAAGGAGTTCCAATCACTGGTACAGCCTGTGGGTGACCATCGCAGACCACCCCCAGAATTTTCATCGACCCCATCGACCGAGACTGCCACAATAGAGGTTGTCTCAGAGCAAGTTGAACAACCTAGTGCTCCATCTGCTAGTGAATCTCTATCGAGCCCTGAGATATTCGCAGTAAGATAATGCATTGATGATAATTTTTTATGTTTCATGAATTTCATTTTACGCATATTTGTTTAATTTTATTGACTTGATCATTGTAACTAATGCAGGGTGGCATTACACAGGAGTGTAACACCCTCACGAATGACAGTAGCATATGTGGTGAGTTGTCTTAGGTTAAATTAGAAAGTATCATTTTGCATGTTTATTAATTCATTGAGGAAAAAAACTTATAATAATGTTTATTCTTTATGCAGTCTCGAGAGCGTCGAAGCATGCCCAGGCCTAGAACCTCTCGAGGTGCTTCCTCGAGCAAGAGAAGAAATATTGATTTCCGGGATGTTCCTAAGGGTGGCAAGGGTGGCAGTGGTCAACGATTGACCAACTACTGTCATTTTGTATCTTGGCCACGATATGGATGTTTTTTTATGTTAGGGCACTTGTTGTCGCTTTGTATATTGGCCATGAGTTTCCATTTTGTAAAAGATGAACAATTTAGATGATGTCATATATATATAGACACACATTTCATGCCACGTTTTTTATGAATCTTATTGTTTCTACATTTTATGTTGATGAATGTATGAATTTCAAAGTGTTTGAATTTCAAATTGTATGAATTTCATGTGTATTAATCCCGTGATTTTTTCTTAAGTGATTAAAAATACTTACGTTACGCATTAACGAATATCTTATGGTGGAAAAGATTGTTAAGTGCTAAATCATTAACCAATTAATGCTTTTCAAGTAGCATTGTTTGTTAATCAACCATGTATCTCTACATCATCGATAGATCATTCATTCTAAATCATCTGCATGAATGTTGTGGATATCCATATTCTAACTCACAACCAACAATGCATGAACTACCTCTTGAATTATCTCCATTTAAATCCAATGACAATCCACACTCAAATAGTGGTCACTTGAAAATATCGTGACCTAAAAAATGGCATATTACAATAATTTATTATAGAAATAAATGTTCTCATTTATCTTCTACATAATTTGAAATCACTAACAATCTCAGCGCATTGTTATGTCAAATTAACCCCCATAAGTAGTACTATAATTACTCAATTATGAAGATGGCATAAGCTAAAATTCAAGTATGCAAGTACACAATATTTGGACAACCCAAACACTTAGTATATATTTAGAATATGAAGTACATTTACCTACCAATATCTTATCAGGGGTTGTTAGAAGTCAGGCTCTTCAAACACTAGCGATGGAAACCATAAGATGAAATTAGCCAATAGCTCACCCCATTAAAGATCATCAACAATGTAGAATCACTACAACAAAACAAGCCATTAGCGTCGGATTTTAGTGCATTTGAGGGCATGAATTGCGCTGATGAGAGGGCGCAAAACCTGACACTAAACGTCGTGTTCACTTGGGCATCGGATTTAGCGCCAAATTTAGGTCCCTCTTTAGCACCAGGTTTTACTCCCTTTTTAGCGCCTAGTTTTGCTCCCTTTTTAGCGCCTAGTTTTTCTTCTAATTTTGTGCCTAATTTAGCTCCTGATTTTGTGCCTAGTTTAACGCCTAAAATGTGATATAGCTCCCTAAATAACACCCAAAATAGTGCCTGGTTTAGCTCCTAGTTTATCTCCAAGTGTGGCGCCTAATTTAGCTCCTGGTTTAGCTCTTGGTTTAGCACCTAGTCTAGCTCCAGATGTAGCACCTTCTTTAGCTCATGGTTTAGCTCCTACTTTAGCGCTTAGATTAGCTCCACATGTGGTGTCTAATTTAGATCCTGGTTTAGCACCTAGTTTAGCTCCTAGTTTAGCTTCTAGGTTAGCTCCTGGTTTAGCGCCTAATTTAGCTCCTATTTTAGCTCTTTGTTTAACTCCTAGTTTAGCTCCTGATTTAGCGCCTAGTTTAGCTCATATTTTAGCTCTTTGTTTAACTCCTAGTTTAGCTCCTGATTTAACTTCTATTTTGACTTCCAAATTAACGCCAAGATGTGCTTCCATTATTGCATCATTTTTTGCTTCTAGAATTGCTTCCTTGTTAGCTCTATGGTTTGCTTCCTTTTAGTTCCAACGTTTGCTTTATTTTTAGCGTCTGTTTTTGCTTCTTTTTTAAGTCCAGGGTTTGCTTCCTTTTAGTGTTGGGATTTGCTTCTTAATTAGCATCTAGTTTTGTTTCTTGTTAAACAGACAATTTAACTTCCTACTTAGATCCAGAAATAGCTCCAAGTATGGCTTCAAATTTAATGTTGAGTTTTACTTCCATTTTAACAACCCATGTTGTGTCGTTTTTAACTTCCATTTAGTAATTTAACTTATTTTATTTCAATTTAATTAGTTAAATATATCATGCATCTTAAAAACTTATATTATTATAGAGTAATTCATATTGCATTTGAAGTATTTTATATGATAGATTTTATAAAGAATTTTTAGGGAATTGGACATCCATACAAACTAACAACAACATTATACTTATTAAATCTCCATCTAAATAAAATCTACAACATACAGTATATATAAAATAACAAGATAATTTTTATAACATGATCATCATCTATAATTAAAACTAGTCAAATATATCAATATTAAATAAGTATCATGTCAAACAACTTATATATTTAATATTTATAAGATCATCATCATATATAACTACAACAAGTGAAAGTCAAATATGACAATAGATCAATAACATGTCAAAATTATACACGGCCAACAGTCGACGTAAGTTAAGATGATATATGTCCAAATGATATAAGTCAAAATGATAAAACTCAATAATATGGTATTGCAGGACAAAGCAATACATATGATAATAAACACGAAAATAGGCATCATAACGATATACAACAATGATCAATGATGGAGTCTATATGATCAATGTCACTGGCTACTACCAACAACTAGGTCATCATCATTATCTTGATCATCATCATTGTGGTCATCATCGTCATCATTCACAGTGTCTTCTTCATCTGACTCATCATCATCATCTCCCATGTCTGTATCAGACCCATTATAATATGGATCTATCTCATGAGGATCAACTAGATCTTCTGGAAGACCCGTGTTATGCAAAAAAGAACATTCAAAATGAAAAGTTATTATTTATTTCATGCAATATGTAATTTTTGTGTTATATTTCTAATATTACAACATATGAAACTAAACCATAATCATATTACATCATATCAAAGTGCACATACCATAATAAAATTTCAAATAAGTTACAATTAAGAAGTCATTCCAATGTTGTAAAACATGCAACAATTCCAATAAACGTTAGTAAAGATCGTAAAAAAATGTGTTATACATTTTAACTATCAATTGTAAATTATATTACATAACCATAAGTGCCAACCCTCTCCATTGTGTGTTATATATGATTATGTTTGCCTATAAAAAAACTTTTGAAAGTTAATTGGTCTATATATATTCTTCTCTTGTATTTCACAAATGAATATTTTTCTAGGACATTTTGGCCCTGTTGACTGCCTATTCAGCTAGGGGTCAACTCATGTGCCATGAAGATGCATCACCAGATGCAAATTTGTCGAAGACAGTATTGGTTCTACTTGGGCATCTGATGCCCTAGCACAATTTTTTGTAAACGAAATTTCTGCACCCCTGCATGGGTTGATAATGTAATAAGTCTGCATAGATCATAGTTAGGTCAGGTACCTTGGGATGTTTCCATTGGGGGAGTTCCTTTCACCGAGGGTTTTTTATCCTCGGGTTGTCAACCGGGCTCTCGGGCCTGGCTGACTTCCCTTGAGTTTTTTTCTCCACACATGCAATAATTTCCTCCAAAGTGGTGAACGACGTCCTAATGGTCTCATCCTTTGGTAGCTATTGTTTAAGAATGATGTAAATGACCATGCCAGACAGTGTAGAAAGTTTCACGGAATTTCGTCGAGTCTAGATAGGTTTTTTTTTTATTAATTAAATTTTTAATAATTTAATTAATTAATTATTTTTGAGCTAATGTTGTAAAAACTGGGTCTTTGGACTTTTGATAGGGGTATTTGTGCTCAAAATAAATGGAATAGCACCCCCTACACTCATAGACCAAGTTTCAGTTCAGTCAGACGAAGTTTACTATGTCTTTGTCCACTCAGAGTCAGTCTCAGTCAAAACAACAATTTTAATTGCTAAGGTGACATTAACAAAATGTCAAAACTCTTGTAATTTTGAGTTAGTGAGTAAGTGTTAAGGTGGCAAAGAGAAAGATTAGACTTTACCTAACCCTCCCAACCTTTTCCAACCTATTCTAACCCCTTACCCACCTTCTACACTCAAAAATTATGCCCCCCTAGGGCAAGTGACGTTTTTCCTTGGTGGAAGTTATTGTGACTTATTTGGGGCCCCCTCTCATAAGTTATGACTCTCTTTGACCCCCACATCACCTCATAGGATGATCCCACTCCTTTTCTTTCATTAATTCCCCTCAATTTCTTCATTTTCACCTTTTTTTTGCCTCCTCCAAGAGA
>ML789720.1:125890-151093 GCA_009831015.1 Picea engelmannii | reverse complement strand
ATGCCCATTGTAATATGCTTCAAAGGTCATTTGAGAATTAACTAGTTTATAGGTAATTTTGAAGATGCTCTTGATACTCATTCAACTATACCACATCCAAATGTCAATCCTTCCAAAGAAAAAATTCAATACATCAAGCCCTAAAGGGTTGAAAATTATGACAAAAATATAATAAAAGGTGTCAAGGTGTATTGCCTTACCTTACCTTGCCATGCCATTCCATACCATGCCATACTTTGCCATGCCATGCCATGCCATGCCTTGCCTTTTCATGCCTTGCCTTGCCATGTGTTGCCATGCCATGCCATGGCTTGCCTTTGCATGCCTTGCCTTTCCATGTGTTGTCATGTCATGCCATGTCTTGCCTTGCCATGCCATGCCTTACTATCATATGGTATTCATTTACATGCCATGCCCCTCCATACCATGCCTTGCATTCACTTGCCATGCCATGCCTTGTCTTTCCATATCATTCATTTCCATATCATGCCTTACCTTGCCATGCTATGTCATGTTGTGCCTTAAGGTTTTTATTACCCAAGGAGGAATTGGCCAAGAGTCTCTGAAATGGTTTGGGATGCGACTTGCAACTCGGCATAAAAAGAAAACAGAGACTAAGATTGAGGAACCGTTGACTTCGATGGATTACTGGGATAGAATTTTAGCTAGAGCACCCCTCACTCTCGTGTGCCATGCCTCGAAAATTGCTTTACTCATTGATTTCGAGAATTAGTGTTTGGGTCAGTTTGAAGCAATGCAGCATTTGGATCAAGGGGTCCAATTTATGAAACCATCCCTCGTGAGCAGATCGATAATGTGGTCATCTAGTCCATTCCTAAACAAGCTTGCAATATCTCACAAAACTCAAAAATGTTGCTCTGGTAGGTTTTTATGCCCTAAGGAGGAATTGGCCAAGAGTCCCCGAAATGGTTTGGGGTGCGACTTGCAACTGGGCATAAAAAAAAAATCGAGACTCGGATTGAGGAACTGTCATCTCCGTTGGATTCTTGACATAGGATTTCAGCTAGATTACCCCTCACTCTCGGGTCCAAACCCTCAAAAGTTGTTTTTTTCATCGATTTTGAGAACTAGGGTTTTGCTCAATAAGAAGCAATGCAACATTTGGATTTAGGGGTCCAACTTATAAAACCATGTCTCGGGAGCGGATGGAAAATTTGGTCACATAGTCCATGCCTAAACAAGATTGTAGCATCTCACGGAACTCAAAAATGTTTCTCCGTTAGGTTTTTATGCTCTGAGAAAGAATTGGACAAGAGTCCCCGAAATGGTTTGGGATGTCACTCGCAACTGGGAATAAAAAGAAAATCGAGACTCGGATTGAGGAACCGTCGACTTATATAGATTACTGGGATAAGATTTCAACTAGAGCACAAGATTTCAACTAGAGCACCGCTCACTCTCGAGTGCCATGCCTCAGAAGTTTCTTTACTCATTGATTTTGAGAATTAGTGTTTTGCTCAATTTGAAGTAATGCAACATTTGGATTAAGGGGTCCAATTTATGAAACCGTCTCTCGTGAGCCAATGGATAATGTGGTCACCTATTCCATGCCTAAACAAACTTGCATCATCTCATGGAACTCAAAAATGTTGCTCCGTTAGGTTTTTATGCCCTAAGGAGGAATTGGTCAAAAGTCCCCCAAATGGTTTGGGATGCGACTTGCAACTCGATATATAATGAAAACCGAGACTCAGATTGAGGAATCGTCGTCTCTGTTGGATTTCTAGCATAGGATTTCAACTAAAGCACCCCTCACTCTCAGGTCCAATCCCTCGTAACTTGTTTTTTTCATCGATTTTGAGAGCTAGGGTTTTGCTCAGTAAGAAGCAATGCAACATTTAAATTTAGGGGTCCAATTTATAAAACCATGCATCGGGAGCGGATGGACAATGTGGTCACATAGTCCATGCCTAAACAAGATTGCAGCATCTCACGGAACTCAAAAATGTTGCTCCGTTAGGTTTTTATGCCCTGAGGAGGAATTGGACAAGAGTCCCCGAAATGGTTTGGGATTCCACTTGCAACTGGGCATAAAACGAAAATCGAGACTCGGATTGAGAAACCGTTGACCTCGATGGATTACTAGGATAAAATTTCAACTAGATCACCCCTCACTCTCGGGTGCCATGCCTCGGAAGTTGCTTTACTCATTGATTTCATGAATTAGTGTTTTACTCAGTTTGAAGCAATGCAACATTTGGATTAAGGGGTCCAATTTATGAAACCGTCCCTCGTGAGCAGATTGATAATGTGGTTAGCTAGTCCATGCCTAAACAAGCTTGCACCATCTCACGAAACTCAAAAATGTTGCTTCGTTAGGTTTTTATGCCCTAAGGAGGAATTGACCAAAAGTCCATGAAATTGTTTGTGATGCGACTTGCAACTGGGCATAAAACGAAAACCGAGACTCGGATTGAGGAACCGTCGACTCCGATGGATTACTAAGATAAGATTTCAGCTAGAACACCCCTCACTCCCAGTTTCCAAGCCTCGAAAGTTTCTTTACTCATTGATTTTGAGAACCAGTGTTTTGTTCAATTTGAAGCAATGCAACATTTGGATTAAGGGGTCCAATTTATGAAGTCATCCCTCGGGAGGGAATGGATAATGTGGTCACCTAGTACATGCCTAAACAAGCTTACAACATCTCACGAAATTCAAAAATGTTTCTTCGTTAGTCTTTTATGCCCTGGGGAGGAATTGACCAAAAGTCCCTGAAATTGTTTAAGATGCAACTTGAAACTAGGCATGAAAAGAAAACCGAGACTCGAATTGAGGAACCGTTGACTTCGATGGATTACTAGGACAGGATTTCAGCTAGAGCACCCCCCTCTCGCGTGCCATGCCTCGGAAGTTTATTTACTCATTGATTTCGAGAATTAGTGTTTGGGTTAGTTTGAAGCAATGCAACATTTAGATTAAGGGGTCCAATTTATGAAACCGTCCCTCGTGAGAAGATCGATAATGTGGTCACCTATTCCATGCCTAAACAAGCTTGTAACATCTCACAAAACTCAAAAATGTTGCTCTGATAGGTTTTTATGCCCTGAGTAGGAATTGGCCAACAATCCCTGAAATGGTTTGGGATGCGACTTGGAATTGAGCATAAAATGAAAATCAAGACTTAGATTGAGGAATCTTCATCTCCGTTGGATACCTGGCATAGGATTTCAGCTAGAGCACCCCTCACTCCTAGGTCCAATCCCTCGGAAGTTGTTTTTTTCATCGATTTTGAGAACTAGGGTTTTGTTCAGTAAGAAGCAATGCAACATTTGGATTTAGGGGTCCAATTTATAAAACCATGCCTCGAGAGTGGATGGACAATGTAGTCACATAGTCCATGCCTAAACAATATTGCAGCATCTCATGGAACTCAAAAATGTTGCTCCGTTAGGTTTTTATGCCCTGAGGAGGAATTGGACAAGAGTCATCGAAATGGTTTGGGATGCCACTTGCAATTGGGCATAAAAAAAAAATCGAGAATCAGATTGAGGAACCGTCGACTTCTATGGATTACTGGGATATGATTTTAGCTAGACAACCCCTCATTCTCGGGTGCCATGCCTCGGAAGTTGCTTTACTCATTGATTTCGAGAATTAGTGTTTTGCTCAGTTTGAAGCAATGCAACATTTGTATTAAGGGGTCAAATTTATGAAACCGTCCCTTGTGAGCGAATAGATAATGTGGTCACCTATTCCATGCCTAAACAAGCTTGCAACATCTCACAGAACTCAAAAATGTTGCTCCGTTAGGTTTTTATGCCCTGAGGAGGAATTGGCCAAGAGTCTCCAAAATGGTTTGGGATGCGACTTGCAACTTGGTATATAACGAAAACTGAGACTTTGATTGAGGAACCGTCGTCTCCATTGGATTTTTGGCATAGGATTTCAGCTAGAGCACCACTCACTCCTGGGTCCAATCCCTCGTAAGGTTTTTTTCATCGATTTTGAGAGCTAGGGTTTTGCTCAGTAAGAAGCAATGCAACATTTAAATTTAGGGGTCCAATTTATAAAACCATGCCTTGGGAGCGGATGAACAATGTGATCACATAGTCCATGTCTAAACAAGATTGCAACATCTCACGGAACTCAAAAATGTTGCTCCGTTAGGTTTTTATGCCTGGAGGAGAAATTGGACAAGAGTCCCCGAAATGGTTTGGGATGCCAGTTGCAACTGGGCATAAAAGGAAAATCGGGACTCGGATTGACCAACCGTCGACTTTGATGGATTACTAGGATAGGGTTTTAGCTAGATCACCCCTCACTCTCAGGTTCCATGCCTCGGAAGTTGTTTTACTCGTTGATTCCGCGAATTAGTGTTTTGTTCAGTTTGAAGCAATGCAACATTTGGATTAAAGGGTCCAATTTATGAAACCGTCCCTCGTGAGTAGATCAATAATATGGTCACATATTCCATGCCTAAACAAGCTTGCAACATCTCACAGAACTAAAAAATGATGCTTTGTTAGGTTTTTATGCCTTGAGGAGGAATTGCCCAAGAGTCCCTGAAATTGTTTGGGATGCGACTTGCAACTGCGCATAAAATGAAAACCGAGACTCAGATTGAGGAACCGTCGACTCCGATGGATTATTAAGATAGGATTTTAGCTAGAACACCCCTCACTCCCAGTTTCCAAGCCTCGAAAGTTGCTTTACTCATTGATTTCAAGAAATAGTGTTTTTCTCAGTTTGAAGTAATACAACATTTGGATTAAGGGGTTCAATTTATGAAACTGTGCCTCGTGAGTAGATCGATAATGTGGTCACCTAGTCCATGCTTAAACAATCTTGCAGCATCTCACGAAACTCAAAAATGTTGCTCTGTTAGTCTTTTATGCCCTAAGGAGGAATTGACCAAGAGTCCCCGAAATGGTTTGGGATGCGACTTGCAACTAGGCATAAAAAGAAAACAGAGTCTCGGATTGAAGAACCATTGACTTCGATGGATTACTGGGATAGGATTTCAGCTAGAGCAACCCTCACTCTCGAGTGTTATACCTCAGAAGTTGCTTTACTCATTGATTTTGAGAACTAGCGTTTGGCTCAGTTTGAGGCAATGTAGCAGTTGGATTAAAGGGTCCAATTTATGAAACCATCCCTTGTGAGCGGATCGATAATTTGGTCACCTAGTCCATGCCTAAAGAACCTTGCAACATCTCACGGAACTCAAAAATGTTGCTCCATTAGTCTTTTATGCCCTGAGGAGGAATTGGCTAAGAGTCCCCGAAATGGTTGGGGATGTGACTTGCAACTCGGTATATAACGAAAACCGAGACTCATATTAAGCAACCGTTGTCTCCGTTGGATTCCTGGCATAAGATTTTAGCTAGAGTACCCCCCACTCTCGGGTGCCATGCCTCAGAAGTTGCTTTACTCATTGATTTCACGAATTAGTGTTTGGCTTAGTTTCAAGCAATGTAGCATTTGGATTAAAGGGTCCAATTTATGAAACTGTCCCTCGTGAGAAAATAAATAATGTGGTCACCTAATCCATGCCTAAACTATCTTGCAACATCTCACAAAAATAAAAAATGTTGCTCCGTTAGGTTTTTATGCCATGAGGAGGAATTGGCCAAGAGTCCCTGAAATGGTTTGGGATGCGACTTGGGCATAAAATGAAAACCGAGACTCGGATTGAGGAACCGTCGTCTCTGTTGGATTCCCGGCATAGGATTTCAGCTAGAGCACCCCACACTCTCGAGTCCAATCGCTCGGAAGTTGCTTTATTCATCGATTTTGAGAATTAGGGTTTTGTTCAGTAAGAAGCAATGCAACAATTGGATTTAGGGGTCCAATTTATAAAACTATGCCTCAGGATCAAATGGACAACGTGGTCACATATTCCATTCCTAAACAAGATTGCAACATCTCACGGAACTCAAAAATGTTGCTCCGTTAGGTTTTTATGCCCTGAGGAGTAATTGGACAAAAGTCCCCAAAATGGTTTGGGATGCCACTTGCAACTAGGTATAAAAAGAAAATCGAGACTCGGATTGAGAAACCGTCGACTTCGATGGATTACTGGGATAGGATTTCAGCTAGAGCACCCTTCATTCTTGGGTGCCATGCCTTGGAAGTTGCTTTACTCATTGATTTTGAGAACTAGTGTTTTGCTCAGTTTGAAGCAATGCAACATTTGGATTAAAGGATCTAATTTATGAAACCCTGCCTCGAGAGAAGATGGACAATGTGGTCACATAGTCCATGCCTAAACAAGCTTGCAACATCTCATATAACTCAAAAATGTTGCTCTGTTAGGATTTTATGCCCTGAGGAGGAATTGGCTAAGAGTCCCTGAAATTGTTTGGGATGCGACTTGCAACTGGACATAAAACGAAAACCGAGACTCGGATTGAAGAACCATCGAATCTGATGGATTATTAAGATAGGGTTTCAGCTAGAACACCCCTCACTCCTGGGTGCCAAACCTCGAAAGTTGTTTTACTCATTGATTTCGAGAACTAGTGTTTTGCTCAATTTGAAGCAATGTAACATTTGGATTAAAGGGTCCAATTTATGAAATCATCCCTTGGGAGCGTATGGATAATGTGGTCACCTAGTCCATGCCTAAACAAGCTTGTAGCATCTCACAGAACTAAAAAATGTTGCTCCGTTAGGTTTTTATGCCCTGAGGAGGAATTGGCCAAGAGTCCCTGAAATGGTTTGGGATGCGACTTGTAACTGGGCATAAAAAGAAAATCAAAACTCGGATTGAGGAACCATCGACTTCGATGGATTACTGGGATCGGATTTCAGCTAGAGCACCCCTCACTCTCGGGTTCCATGCCTCAGAAGTTTCTTTACTCATTGATTTTGAGAATTAGCGTTTGGCTCAGTTTGAAGCAATGCAACATTTGGATTAAGGGTTCCAATTTATGAAACCGTCCCTCGTGAGTAGATCAATAATGTGGTCACCTAGTCCATGCTTAAACAAGCTTGCAACATCTCACGAAACTCAAAAATGTTGCTCCGTTCAGTTTTTATACCCTAAGGAGGAATTGACCAAGAGTCCCCAAAATGGTTTGGGATGCGACTTGCAACTCAACATATCACGAAAACCGAGACTCAGATTGAGAAACCGTCGACTCCGTTGGATTCCTGGCATAGGATTTCAACTAGAGCACCCCTCAATCCCGGATCCAATCCCTCGTAAGTTGTTTTTTTCATCGATTTCGAGAATTGGTGTTTTGCTTAGTCAGAAGCAATGTAACACTTGGATTTAGGGGTCCAATTTATAAAACCATGCCTCGGGAGCAGATGGACAATGTGGTCACATAGTCCATGTCTAAACAAGATTGCAGCATCTCACGGAACTCAAAAATGTTGCTCCTTTAGGTTTTTATGCCATGAGGAGGAATTGGACAAGAGTCCCCGAAATGGTTTGAGATGTCACTTGCAACTGAGCATAAAAAGAAAACTGAGACTCGGATTGAGTAACTGTCGAATTCGATGGATTACTGGGATAGGATTTCAGCTAGAGTACCCCTCACTCTTAGTTGCCATGCCTCGAAAGTTGCTTTACTCATTGATTTCGATAATTAGTGTTTTGCTCAGTTTGAAGCAATGCAGCATTTGGATTAAGGGGTCTAATTTATGAAACCGTCCCTCATGAGCCGATTGATAATGTGGTCACCTAGTCCATGCCTAAATAAGCTTGCAGCATCTCACAGAACTCAAAAATGTTGCTTCGTTGGGTTTTTGTGCTCTGAGGAGGAATTGGACAAGACTCCCTGAAATTGTTTGGGATGCGACTTGCAACTGGGCATAAAACGAAAACCAAGACTCAGATTGAGGAACCGTCATCTCCGATGGATTATTAAGATAGGATTTTAGCTAGATCACCCCTCACTCCCGGGTGCCAAACCTTGAAAATTGTTTTATCATTGATTTCGAGAACTAGTGTTTTTCTTAGTTTGAAGCAATGCAACGTTTGGATTAAGGGGTCCAATATATAAAATCTTCCCTCGGGAGAGGATGGATAATGTAGTCACCTAGTCCATGCCTAAACAAGCTTGCAACATCTCATGGAACTCAAAACTCTTGCTCCGTTAGTTTTTTATGCCTTACTGTGATAGGAATCGTCGACTTCGATGGATTACCGTGATAGGATTTCAACTAGAGCACTCCTCACTCTTAGGTTCCATGCCTCGGAAGTTGCTTTACTCATTGATTTCGAGAATTAGTGTTTTGATCAGTTTGAAGCAATGCAACATTTGGATTAAGTGGTCCAATTTATGAAACTGTCCCTCGTGAGCAGATCGATAATGTGGTCACCTAGTCCATGCCTAAACAAGCTTGCAACATCTCACAAAAACTCAAAAATGTTGCTCCATTAGGTTTTTATGCCCTAAGGAGAAATTGGTCAAGAGTCCCCAAAATGGTTTGGGATGCGAATTGCAACTTGGCATATCACAAAAACCGAGACTCAGATTGATGAACCATTGTCTCCGTTGGATTCCTGGTATAGGATTTCAGCTAGAGCACCCCTCACTCTCGGGTCCAATCCCTCACAAGTTGTTTTTTTCATCGATTTTGAAAACTAGGGTTTTGCTCAGTAAGAAGCAATGCAACATTTGGATTTAGGGGTCCAATTTATAAAACCATGCCTCGAGAGTGGATGGACAATGTGGTCACATAGTCCATGCCTAAACAAGATTGTAGCATCTCACGGAACTCAAAAATGTTGCCGTTAGGTTTTTATGCCCTAATGAGGAATTGGACAAGAGTCCCCGAAATGGTTTGGGATGTCACTTGCAACTGGGCATAAAAAAAAAACCGAGACTCGGATTGAGGAACCGTCGACTTCGATGGATTACTGGGATAGTATTTCGCACCCCTCACTCTCGGGTTCCATGCCTCGGAAGTTGCTTTACTCATTGATTTCGAGAATTAGTGTTTTGTTCAATTTGAAGCAATGCAGCATTTGGATTAAGGGGTCCAATTTATGAAAACGTCCCTCATGAGCCGATCAATAATGTGGTCATCTAGTCCATGCCTATACAAGATTGCAGCATCTCACGGAACTTAAAAATGTTGCTCCGTTAGGTTTTTATGCCCTGAGGAGGAATTGGCCAAGAGTCCCTGAAATTGTTTGGGATGCGACTTGCAACTGGGCATAAAACGAAAACTGAGAGTCGGATTGAGGAACCGTCAACTCCGATGGATTATTAAGATAGGATTTCAGCTAGAACACCCTCACTCCCGGGTGCCAAGCATCGAAAGTTGCTTTACTCATTGATTTCGAGAACTAGTGTTTTGTTGAGTTTGAAGCAATGCAACATTTGGATTAAGGGGTCCAATTTATGAAATCGTCCCTCGGGAGAGGATGGATAATGTGGTCACCTAGTCCATGCCTAAACAAACTTGCATCATCTCATAGAACTCAAAATTGTTGCCCCATCAGTCTTTTATGCCCTGAGGAGGAATTGGCCAAGAGTCCCCGAAATGGTTTGGGATTCGACTTGCAACTGGGCATAAAAATAAATTCGAGACTCGGATTGAGGAACCGTCGACTTCGATGGATTACTGGGATATGATTTCAGCTAGATCACCCCTCACTCTCGGATGTCATGCCTTGAAATTTGCTTTACTCATTGATTTCGAGAATTAGTGTTTGGCTCAGTTTGAAGCAATGCAACATTTGGATTAAGGGGTCCAATTTATGAAACCGTCCCTCGTGAGTGGATCGATAATGTGGTCACCTAGTCCATGCCTAAACAAGCTTGCAACATCTCACAAAACTCAAAACTGTTGCTCCATTATGTTTTTATGCCCTGAGAAGGAATTGGCCAAGAGTCCCCGAAATGGTTTGGGATGTAACTTGCAACTCGACATATCACGGCATGGTATTGTTATGCAATGGTATTGGTCGTATTGGTATTGGCAAGGAATAAGGGTATTGACAATGCATATTGGTATTGGTATGGTATTAGTATGCATATCATTGCCAATGCATACCATTTTCGTGCAATGGTATTGGTATTGGTACGCAATGGTATTGTATTGGTATGGTATTGGTATTGTTATTGGTATTCAATGGTATTGGTATTGGTATGGTATTGCATTAGTATGGTATGCAATGGTATTGGTATTGGTATGTAATGGTATTCGTTGTATTGGTATGCAATGATATTGGTATCGATATTGGCAAGGCATTGGTATGGTATTGTATTGTATTGTATTAGTATGTTATTGGTATGGTATGGTATGGTACATGTATGGTATTGGTATTGGTATGGAATGGTATTGGTTGTATTGGTATGCAATGGTATTGATATTGGTATTGGCAAGGCATAAGGGTATTGGCGATGCATATTGGTATGGTATGGTATGATATCATACATGTATGGTATTGGTATTGGCATTGGTATGCAATGGTATTGGTATTGGTATGTAATGGTATTGGCTATATTGGTATGCAATGGTATTGGTATTGGTATTGGCAAGGCATAAGGGTATTGACAATGCATATTGATATTGGTTTTGGTATGGTATTGGTATGGTATTGGTATTGGTACGCATACCATTGTCATGCAATGGTATGAAATGGTATTGGTATTGGTATTGGCAAGACATAAGGGTATTGACAATGCATATTGATATTGGTTTTGGTATGGTATTGGTATGCATATCCTTGCCAATGCATACCATTGTCGTGCAATGGTATGAAATAGTATTGGTATTGGTACGCAATTGTATGGTATCGGTATCGGTATTGTTATTGGTATTCAATGGTATGGTATTGGTATTGGTATTGGTATGCTATTGGTATGCTATTGGTATGGTATCGTATGGTATTGTATTAGTATGGTATGGTATGGTATGGTATTGGTATTGGTATTAGTATGGTGTTGGTTGTATTGGTATGCAATGGTATTGGTATTGGTATTGGCAAGGCATAAGGGTATTGGCAATGCATATTGGTATTGGTTTTGGTATTGGTATAGTATTTGTATGGTATTGGTATGGAATGATATTGGTATTAGTATTGCTATGGTATGGAATGGTATTGGTATTGGTATGTTATAGTATTCGTATGGTTTTGATATTGGTATGGTATTGGTATTGGTATTGGTGTTGGTATGGTATTGGTATTGGTATGCATATCATTGCCAATGCATACCATTGCCATGCAATGGTACTGGTATTGGCATGCAACGATATGGTATTGGTATTGTTATTTGTATGGTATGGGATTGGTATTGGTATTGGTATGGCATGGTATGGTATTGGTATGGTATAGATATTAGTATGGTATTGGTATGGTATAGTATTGTATTGATTGGTATGGCATGGTATGGTATTGATATGGCATGGTATGGTATTGATATGGTATTGGTATTGGTTATGGTATGGTATGGTATTGGTATTGGTATGGTATAGTATGGTATTGATATTGGTATGGTATTGGTATTGGTATGACATTGGTATGCACATCATTGCCAATGCATACCTTTGTCATGCAATGGTATGCAAAGGTATTGGTATTGGTACACAATGGTATGGTATTGGTATGGTAGTGATAATGTTATTGGTATTGGTATTGAATGGTATGGTATTGGTATTGGTATTGGTATGTTATTGGTATGGTATGGTATGGTATTGTATTAGTATGGTATTGGTATTGGTATTGAATGGTATGGTATTTGTATTGGTATTGGTATGTTATTGGTATGGTATGATATTGCATTAGTATGGTATTGGTATTGGTATGTAATGGTATTGGTTGTATTAGTATGCAACGGTATTGGCAATGGTATTGGTATTGGTATTGGCAAGGCATTGGTATGGTATTGTATTGTATTGTATTAATATGTTATTGGTATGGTATGGTATGGTATTGGTATTGGTATTGGTATGCAATGGTATTGGTATTGGTATGTAATGGTATTGGCTGTATTAGTATGCAATGGTATTGGCAATGGTATTGGTATTGGTATTGGCAAGGCATAAGGGTATTGGCAATGCATATTGGTATTGGTATTGGTATGGTATTGGTATGCATATCATCGCCAATGCATACCATTGTCGTGCAATGGTATGAAATGGTATTGGTATTGGTACGCAATGGTATGGTATTGGTATTGGTATTGTTATTGGTATTCAATGGTATGGTATTGGTATTGGTATTGGTATGCTATTGGTATGGTATCATATGGTATTGTATTAGTATGGTATTGGTATGGTATGGTATGGTATGGTATTGGTATTGGTATTAGTATGGTATGGTATGGTATTGGTTGTATTGGTATGCAATGGTATTGGTATTGGTATTGGCAAGGCATAAGGGTATTGGCAATGCATATTGGTATTGGTTTTGGTACTGGTATAGTATTTCTATGGTATTGGTATGGAATGGTATTGGTATTGGTATTGTTATGGTATTGGTATTGGTATGGTATAGTATTCGTATGGTTTTGGTATTGGTATGGTATTGGTATTGGTATTGGTATGCATATCATTGCCAATGCATACCATTGTCATGCAATGGTATTAGTATTGGCATGCAATGATATGGTATTGGTATTGGTATGGTATGGGATTCGTATTGGTATTGGTATGGCATGGTATGGTATTGCTATTGGTATGGGATTGGTATGGCATGGTATGGTATTGCTATTGGTATGGTATGGTATGGTATTGGTATGGTATTGGTATTGGTATTGGTATGGTGTGGTATGGTATGGTATTGATATTGGTATGGCATTGGTATGCACATCATTGCCAATGAATACCTTTGTCATGCAATGGTATGCAAAGGTATTGGTATTGGTATGCAATAATATTGGTATTGGTATGGTATTGGTATGCATATCATTGCCAATGCATACCATTTTCATGCAATGGTATTGGTATTGGTATGCAATGGTATGGTTTGGTATGGTATTGGTATGGTATGGGATTGGTATTGGTATTGGTATGGCATGGTATAGTATGGTATTTCTATTTGTATGATATGGTATGGTATGGATATTAATATGGTATTTGTATTGGTATGGTATGGTATTGATATTGGTATGGCATTGGTATGCATATCATTGCCAATGCATACCATTACCATGCAATGGCATGGTATTGGTATTGGTATTGTTATTGGTATGCAATGGTATGGTATTGGTATTGGTATTCTTGGGATTTGCAAGAGAGAATTTAGCACAATGGCAATGTTATGTGGAACTTTATCTCATATTCATGTAAGGATTAGGGATAAGAAATATAGTTTGGTTTGGTCCAAGAATCCTATTCTAAGATAATAGATTGCAAAGATATGGTACAATATTATGCTATGTAATGCAGAACAAGACAAAATCATTATGGTGGAAGCCCCTTTGGAATATTACAGCTCCTATAAAGACACATGTTTATATGTGGCTAGTGTTGAGAGACAAGTTACTTCTTTGAAATCATTTGCAAAGGAGAAGTAACCAAGGGCCTGACATGTGTTCACTTTGTAAGATGGATGGTGAAGTTATCACCCATATATTAGTGAAAAACAACTATGTTAGAGAAGGTATAACGAAAAGAAGGCCCTATGAATGTTGGATGAGAATCCAACTTATCCAAATAGTAGGAAAATATAACTAAATTAAACAAAAGTGGCAAAGCCCTGCTAGGCAAACTGTGTTTGTTATCAGGAGCCACAAAACAAGGGCTAGTATTTACAAACTCCATAAATTGCAAGGAACATTTCACAAATTCATAATATTCAAAGGAAATAAAGGACAATGATGCCCAAACGGGGAGCCATTGACAAAAACTAGGGAAAAAACAAGGCAAGGGATCCTTTAGTACTATTGATACCTTGTTCTCCATCCATATTACAAAGTCGGTTCACTTTTTATTTTGTAACATTTATTTTTCAAAATGAGTTGGATGCCGACCATATTTGTCTTCCTGTCAAAACATGGCACATGGACTAGTTAAACTAATAAATATGTAATCATTTACTTTTTCTAGGAAATAAAAAACAAAACAAAACATTTCACATAATAAATATACTTACAAAGGTGCAGATCAAGGCTTGTAAACCTTTTTGGCCACTATGATGCATGGCTTGGAGTTTTGCAACTCTAGCTTTGGAGGCTTTGTCCTGAAACATAAAGTAAGTCAATTGAACTATGCACAAATAAAATATAAAAATCGTTTAAGAAATTTGATATAATGTTATGAGCAAATTGAAATACTTGGATACTCTCCTCACCAGACTTCCTCCATACATATGACTTCTCATATGATTTGACAAGTTCTTTCCATACTTTTATACTGACATCAATTGGCATTTTTTTGAGTCTTAACTCGGGTGGGAGTTTTTTTATCTTCTTTGTTTGATTGCACCTAAATCTCTTGCAATTTTGAGACATTTGTCTTTTCACCTTTTTTACTGACCAACCTATGCCAAATTCAGACTCCATGTCATGAATTACGGCTTTATGCAGGTCCATTGGTATCTTTGAGAAAGGCAAATGGAGATGGTCTTTGAACCGCTGAAGGCATGATTCCTTCAACCTGTTCAAAAAAACCTTTTTGGCATCTGACATTCTGATTTCACCTGAAACCATGTCGTATTCTATCTTTGTATCATAGTTCCTAATGCAAGTTCCAAAACATGGCGTGGTGGACGAAGTTTGGGTCCCAGGAGTGGCTTCGACATTGGAGGTCTCCGCTCTCTGTTCCATATTCTTAGCGGTCATCATATATGACTTCCTCTTTGATTTTCTGCTCGATTCAAGAGTGGTTGGGGAATCAATTGATTCCCTTTCACAGGGTTGATTTTCTTGCAATGTCTCAGGGATCTTAGTGGATCGTTTTTCTATGTATTTTTCAAGCGTTTTCAAGTCTACACCGTCAATTTTTTTTCTGGCCTCTATCCCCAATATCGAAGCCAATGCATCTTTCTCCCGGTCATTCTCGTATCCCTAGATATATAAAATATTTTTTTTGTGTTAAATTTTTCAATAAAAAACAAATAACTAAAAATAAAATAAAATAAATGAGACAATTAAAAATCTATAAATTGAGAAGTACTTACCTCATTATGGATAGAATTTGTTTCCTTCCCTCTACTTGACATTTTAAGCAATCTAGGGCAAATCTATTATGTCGAGATTTGGATAAGTGGACTTTGTAACGATTTTTGAAGGTGCTTATTTCTTCTCTCTTCTTTCTGGTCTTTTTTCCCCTATTCTAACAAGGATAAGCAAATTTCAAACTCAAATAGACCATAAAATATGAGGAAATTTATATTTAAAGAGGTTGAATTGTGAAATTTGATAATTGTTTTACCTAAAAATCTCATTTCTCCCTTAGGAAACCCCCAAATCGTGCTCTGGTCTTACCCTATCTCCGTTCGCCCTAGGAAACACCCAAATCATGTTGGAGTCCAAATCTAGTTTGAAAATTAGTTGGTATGCTCACACCGAGTCTCCCTTCGCCCTAGAAAACACCCAAATCGTGTTGGAGTGTCCCTAAGAAACACCCAAAATGTGTTGGAGTCGAAATGCAGCAAGAATTCACTTGAATTGTCACGCTTTATCTCCAATCGCCCTGGAAAACACTCAAATCATGTTGGAGTCGAAATGTAGAAGGGAATTCAGTTGGACAGGTCACAATCTTTCTCCATTCGCCATAGCAAACTCCCAATTCATGTTTTTGTAATTCTTCCCCTCCAAAATGTCAAATTCGTCCCCTTGCCTGCAGATATATGCATTTTTTAGGTTTTACATATCAGTGGGCATATTCGTCCCCTTGCCTGCGAGTATTTTCGTTTTTTAAAATGTCTACATATAAGTCAACACTAAATTGGGCGCCATCAACACCTAGTTTAGCGCTGATTTATCTCCTTAATGTAATCAATTATGGACGCAAAAAATGCCATGGAATGTGCCTAAATTTGGTCAAAATGTGTCCATTTTGGGCCTAAACGAAAATGGGATAAATGGAAGAAAAAATCTCTCCATAATGTAACATCATAACAATGGCAATGTAGTTCCTCTAATGCAAATGAAATAAATGGAAGAAAAACTCTCTCCATAATGTAACATCATAACAATGTCTAAAACCAGGATGTTTGAAACAATTCCCAAAGCCTTGTATTTATAGTTCTTTAGTGCATGCAATTGGCTTCAAACTTGCTCTTCATATAATCAACATTGTTAAAACCTAAGTCACCTGACACGTCCAAACCCCCCCTCATGTCGTGAATCCTACGTGTCGGACATGAAAGGGTAGGACATGTGTTGGATACACATTTAGAACATCTCTTGTTTACAGGACACGCGTGTCTTGAAAATATGACACATGTCCTGCTCAGAAAAGGACCCTGGCTCATGTTTTCTCATGCAAGTTGCAGCTGTGAGGTGTTTCTGTGTGCAACCAAGGGTTATTTTTCCTTACTAATTCTACTTGAAGAGGTCCCCACCCCCTTCATTTTACCTGCCCTATTAATTAATGGTAATATTAAATTCTTAAAGTAAAAGTGACATTCTCCTTTATCTTTCATTTTCATCCTTTCACTTAAATTTTTAACATTACCATTAGTTGTTTCAGGATGTTTGAGAGTGTTTCCAACCTCAGTGGACTTCATATGGAGAAAATAGAATTTTAGGTCCCATTCAAAATTCAACAGACTTAACGGTTTTCAGGATTTCAAGATTGGAAAGATTGCAATGTTTCCACTGGATTCTATCATGTAAGAGGGTATGAAACTGACATTTAATCAAGGGCACCATACCCTTTATGTACCTCAATGTTGGTGGCCTTGATTATTGAACTCTTTTGTCACGACCCCGGTAAAAATGTACCCTTCACTCAAGTATAAACTCTTCTCTTTGTCATCGTGTCAAGTGACTTAGTGGTGTATCTGCACACCAACCTCTGTCGTATTTGCAGGCACTGGGTAGAAAGAAGAGTGGTTGAAGGGAAAGACAAAGATGTGGGATGTGTTTCCTGATGATATGGGTTTGGACAACGGTGTTGAGTTGGTAATGTCATCATTTATGTTAGTAACTTAGTAGTTACTAAGTTAGTACTAGTTGTATGATTGAATTTGTACCATCATCATGTAATTGTTTACAGTTTGATTATTTCATTTTTGCATGTGTAATTCATAATTTAAATTTTGATATATAAATTATATATATATATATATATATATATATATAACGTGTCCTCCGTGTCCTATTTCTGGGGGTCGTCGTGCTTGTGTCAGATACTTGTATTTCCGTGTCCTCCATGTCTCGTGTCCCCATGTCAGGTGACTTCGGTTAAAACCCTATTAGTAGGCATGCTCTGTTATTCTAACAATTTTTCATCACACTTGCATGTGTGATGTCATTTTCCTTCTTCCATGCAGTTACACAATCTTTTATTGCATGGTGTATGTAGTTATTTAGGGAAAATCCATGTGGTAGTAACAAAATAAGGGTATTACAATGTCTTAATAAATTAGCCTATTGGAGGGCATATTTCACTTATTTTGGCCTCTTCCCAAGGCTTGTGTTGTTGCATAATTGTTGATGAACCAAGGTGCACCTAAATTATTGATTTATGTAACATACATGATTTGGTCACAATGTGACTACATCAATGTACTAACAGATTCCCTCATATGTGTGAGGTCTAGGAGAGAAACATATGATCGAAATACATAGATTGTTTCAATTTTTATTAGAGAGAGAGAGAGAGAATAGAGTATGGATGGGAACCACCGACAACCAAAAAGAGTATGTATGGATTGTCGAGAAAATAGTATGGATGGGAACCACCGACAACCAAAAAGAGTATGTATGGATTGTCGAGAAAATAGTATGGATGGGAACCACCAACAAGCAACACATAAGTTTCACAAAATATTTATTCCTATGGTTCGCTATCTATCCCTATGGTTTGGTTGGTATCCATGTTGGTATTGGTATTGGTATGGTATAGTATGGTATTGATATTGGTATTGCATTGGTATGCATATCATTTCCAGTGCATACCATTGATGTGCAATGGTATGCAATTATATTGGTATTGGTATGCAATGGTACTGTATTGGTATGGTATTGGTATTGGTATTGGTATGCAATGGTATGGTATTGGTATTGGTATTGGTATGTTATTGGTATGGTATGGTATGGCATGGTATTTTATTAGTATGGTATTGGTATGGTATGGTATGGCATGGTATTGGTATGGCATTGGTATTGGTATTGGTATGGTATTGATATTGGTATTGGTATGTGTTATCACTCCACCAGTACTCCCAAGGTTGAGAAGGAGACCAACAGAGGTAACCATAGACCAAGCTTTTGGTTTGGTATCTAGCCCTACCAAACTAGAGAGGGATCTCTCTAAGGTAACACTTAATAATCTAATCTTATATGTCTGGGTCACCTCAGGCCTAGGTGCCTTTGAAAACTCATCATGTTTGCTTGAAGAGCCAACCTCCATAGGAGCAGTTTTCAGTTTCTCCAAGAAAGTTTTCCAGGTGAATTTCTTTGTTGAAAGTTGATGCACAACCACAATTTTAATCAAACTATGGTGAAACAAATTGGTGATATGAGCCTTTCCCAAGGTCTGAATCTTTTCAGTCATCTTCACCAAGCTTCTGAACATAAAGTTGGACAAATTAAGTGTTTTTTTAGAAGTGAAGTGCATTAGCAACCTGACATGATACCTGTATAATATGGAAAATCTCCCTTCACATGTAAAATATCTCATAATCATCTTCATCAAAGGAGCATACTTGTCAAGAAAATGTCTGAAAGGAAAAACATGCTTAGGAGCATCTCTAACATTTGGTTTTAGGAACAATTTATAGTCATCAAGGTCTAATTCCATGCCCTTGAACCAAGTTTTACCATGATTTGGGATACATGTGGTTGAAGAAATAATGTCTGTTGAAACACTAAACTCTATACCTGCTATGACAACCTTGTCTATGTTGAAAATGTGGGCAAAAAGGCTTGTCAAAGGAACTTGACAACCAACCTCTTGGATCTTCTCACAAAACTTCACACAACAAGCATTTCTAAAACATCTTTTGGAAAATGGAGAAGTATTGATTTCTCTCAGGTTGGATGGCTCAAACCTTGAATGATGTCCTCCCTTGTGCACTTTCTTTTCACTCTCTCTTTCACTCTCCATGAAATTTGTTGAAGGATATTACCCTAGCCAGATGATCTTGATGGAAAATATGGATTTAAGGGTTTGAATAATAAGGACACAGTGATTTTGAAAGAAAAGATGAGTGTAATAATGATGTGGGAGTTTCCTGAAAGGTTTGAGGAAGCAAGGTTTGCCCAAACTTGAAAAAATTTCTTTGAAAACTAGGAGTCAAAGAAGAGATTATATATCTTTAACAATAATACCTTTTACAAAACCAAGAGAGGTTTTTGTTCTTTGGTATGTTTTTAAAAAAAGATGTCTAAAAAAGGACTTTGCACGATCAGAAAAATAAGTTGTGAAGATGTGAATGTATCTCTCACCCTGTAACACTTGTGTAAAATTTGAATTAGGTTATTGTACTTTGTCCTCTTATGAAAAAAAAACTCCTCCATGTTCTCAATATTCATCTCTGATGGGCCACAATAATCTCTGCAAATAGGTGACTAAAAAGGCCATTTCTGGAAAATGTGCCTTCAAAGATTTTTGGAAAATGAAGTGGAATGATAGCTTATGGGTTTCCTAAATTCTTGAGAAAATTTAGGGGGATAGGGGGTAATGTTATAGAAACTTGGGTGGTTTAACCACTTGAAATGAGTGAGGGAAAGTGGGGAAAAAGGCTAAAACACAGTCCTAACCCAGAATTTGGTAAAAAACACAGCGTTGGCTAGGGTTCATGGGGAAAATGATGGGAAAGAGGGAAGTGAGTGTGGGAAAAGTTTGGGGGAGGTGTATGAATTATGAATGAGGGTGTTGAAATAGGAAAAATAGGGTTTTCTCATTGAAATTATGCAAATACTAAGATAACCCAAAAACGCAACATAGAACCCTAGGAGAGGAATTTCATCATTTCGAGAAGGAAAATGGTCATGAGAAGGGTGATGAATATTTGAATTACTTGTTGAGAGTGCTTGAAACCCGATGGATGAAGAATGATGAATTTTTTGTATGTTTATTTGACCTTGGATGATTGGAGGGAGTAGTAATGACCTAGACACTTAGGACATGACTGAAGACTCATTTGACAATCAACAAGACATGTCAAATTTTATTTGCAAAATATAACAATTTGACCTGTCTACTATACTCTTGAGTGTGGGAAAAGTCTACTATACTCCTGAACCCTTAAAAAAGAAAAATATTCACTCCAATACATCACAAAATTGATTTTCCCACAAATGGTCTAGAAACGTAGCGCCTAGGTGAAAACAGGGGCATAAAGCAATTTTTCGCCATGTTTTTTACTTTTTGTTGCAAAATTGATACTGACTTGGCCCACCAATGCTATAGTTGAGATGTAAACTTTATAATATATTCATTCATGCTGAGAACAGTGAATTTGGAGCCACCAGGAAAAAGCATAGTGTGGGCTCGCTGCGCTTCTGTAGATGACATTGTTGCCCAAACTTGCAAAAATTTCTCTGAAAACTAAAGGTCAAATAAGAGATGACATATCGTTAACCATAATACCTTTTAAAAAAATGAGAGAGGTTTTTGTTCTTTGTTATGTTTTTAACAAAAACCTCCATTTTTTAAAAATACTTTCCTAGTTTGTCACAATATTCTCTGCAAAAAGATGTCTAAAATAGGACTTTGCACGATCAAAAAAATAAGCTATGAAGATGTGAATGTATATCTCACCCTGTAACACCTGTGTAAAAAGTGAGATAGGTTATTTTACTTTTTCCTCTTATGAAAAAAAACCTCTTCCATTTTCTCAATATTCATCTCTGATGGGCCACAATATGCTCTGCAAACAGGTGACTAAAAAGGCCATTTCTGGAAAATGTGCCTTCAAAGATTTTTGGGAAATGAAGTGGAATGATGCGTTATGGGTTTCCTAAATTCTTGAGAAAATTTATGGGGGTAGGGGGTAATGTTATAGAAACTTGGGTGGTGGAACCACTTGAAATGAGTGAGGGAAAGTGGGGAAAAAGGATAAAACACGGTCCTAACCCAAAATTTGGCAAAAACACAACGTTGGCTAGGGGTCATGGGGAAAATGATGGGAAAGAGGGAAGTGAGTGTGGGAAAATTTTGGGGGAGGTTTATGAAGTATGAATGAGGGTGTTTAAATGGGAAAACTAGGGTTTTCTCACTTAAATTATGCAAACACAAAAACGCAGCATAGAACCCTAAGAGAGGAATTTCATCATTTCGAGAAGGAAAATGGTCATGAGAAGTGTGATGAATATTTGACTTACTTGTTGAGAGTGCTTGAAACTTGATGGATTAATAATTATGACTCTATTGTATGTTTATTTTACCTTTGATGAGTGGAGGGAGTAGTAATGACCTAGACAGTTAGGACATGATTCAAGACTCATTTGATAATCAACAACATATGTCAAATTTTATTTGCAAAATATAACAATTTAACCTGTCTATGATACTCCTGAGTGTGGGAAAAGTCTACTATACTCATGAACCCTTAAACAAGAAAAAATATTCACTCCAATACATCACAAAACTAATTTTCCCACAACTGGTCTAGAAACGCAGTGCCTGGGTAAAAACAGGGGCGTAGAGCAATTGTTTGCCATGTTTTTGACTTTTTGTTGCAAAATTGATACCGACCTAGCCCACCAGTGATATATTTTAGATGTACACTTCATAATATATTCATTCATTCTTAGAAAAGTGAATTTGGAGCCTCCAGGAAAAAGCGTAGCATGGGCTCGTTGTGCTTCTGTAGATGACATTGTTGCCCAAACTTGCAAAAAATTCTCTGAAAAATAAAGGTCAAATAAGAGATGAAATATTTTTAACGATAATACCTTTTACAAAAATGAGAGAGGTTTTTGTTCTTTTTTATGTTTTTAACAAACACATCATCCAGTTTTGAAAAATACTTTCCCAGTTTGTCACAATATTCTCTACAAAAAGATGTCTAAAACAGGACTTTGCACGAACAGAAAAATAAGCTGTGAAGATGTGAATGTATCTCTCACCCTGTAACACCTGTGTAAAAAGTGAGATATGTTATTGTACTTTGTCCTCTTATGAAAAAAAACCTCCTCCATTTTCTCAATATTCATCTCTGATGGGCCACAATATGCTCTGCAAATAGGTGACTAAAAAGGCCATTTCTGGAAAATGTGCCTTCAAAGATTTTTGGAAAATGAAGTGGAATGATGGGTTATGGGTTTCCTAAATTCTTGAGAAAATTTATGGGGGTATGGGGTAATGTCATAGAAACTTGGGTGGTGTAACCATTTGAAATGAGTGAGGGAAAGTGGGGAAAAAGGCTAAAACACAGTCCTAACCCAGAATTTGGCAAAAACGCAGCCTTGGCTAGGGTTCATGGGGAAAATGATGGGAAAGAGGGAAGTGAGCGTGGGAAAATTTTGGGGGAGGTGTATGAAGTATGAATGAGGGTGTTGAAATAGGAAAACTAGGGTTTTCTCACTGAAATGATGCAAACACTAAGATAACCCAAAAACGCAGCATAGAACCCTAGGAGAGGAATTTCATCATTTCGAGAAGGAAAATGGTCATGAGAAGGGTGATGAATATTTGAATTACTTGTTGAGAGTGCTTGAAACCTGATGGATCAAGAATGACGACTCTGTTGTATGTTTCTTTGACCTTGGATAAGTGGAGGGAGTAGTAATGACCTAGACACATAGGACATGACTCAAGACTCATTTGACAATCAACAACACATGTCAATTTTTATTTGCAAAATATAACAATTTGACCTAATGATCCTATCAAAAACTTTGTAAGAGCATATTTGATCACTGGTGACTGGAAGCACTGGTAGACACTAACAGGGACAAATCCATCAGAGGAAAACATGCAAACTTGGGAGCTTTCATGCGAGGAACAACAGATAGAAACTGAATAATCAGACTTCCTATAATTTATAGGACCATAACAATATGCATTCTATTGCCATGCAATGGTATTGGTATTGGTATGCAATGGTATGGTATTAGTATTGGTATTGGTATTGGTATGCAATGGTATGGTATTAGTATTGGTATTGGTATTGGTATGGTATTGGTGTTTGATCCCAAGCTAATTTTGACTTGTGGCCCTATTTTCCCTAACTTATTAGATGATAATGGATTTGATTGGTGTGCTAAAAATTATTGTCATTGTTGTGTAACAGGATCCAGAGGAGACCATGGAAASAGGATGTGGATGGTGTAGACCTACTAAATCACAGAGAGGAAAGTGGGTGGAAGAGGATATGACAACGAAATCTGTAGATACAATAAAGGTAAGAATAAGAAGCAACCTCAACCAAAGGAGGAAGGTCTTTATGAATTCACAAAAGCTACAACATAGAAGGGATAAAGTATTTTTTTTCCATATGGCCTTTGAGCTCAAACTTATTGGTGGAAAATGCACAAGAATGGTGATTAAATGCGATTCTATGATCAAGGGAAAAGTTTGAAAATTAGGATGGCCATGTGGGATAGGGATGTTGGATACTTTTCTTGTTGAAATTTTGGCTCAATGTAAATACCTAGGGTCATAAAAAAAAAAAAAATCCAACTCCAAAACATGATATCAATATGTCAAAAATGAGATCAAGGTGAGGTTTTTTGTTGCATAGCAAATTCGTTGAAATAATATAATTGGTGTACTAAACATTATTGACTATGTTGTGTATTACAGGAGCCAAATGAGGCCATGGAAACATATCGTGTCATATCAAATGAAAACACAATGGATGACACAGGACATCAGGTACTCTAATTTTGAATTAACTTAGGAAAAATTAATCTGATGGCATTTTGTGAAATGTCCATGTTTTTTCACGAAATTATTAAATTTTATAGTGTATTATCCAATCTTCTCAGAAATTAATGCATGTTGTTGATTATTTTAGATGGAGATTGGAGAAAATGTAGAGCTTGAGCATTCAACTAGCAAAAGAAAAAGATATGTACGTGGATTTGGACCTAAAACTATTAAATCACATAGAGGAGAGTGGGTGGAAGAGGATATGACAATGTATCCTGCAGACACAACAAATGATTTCACTGAACAAGAGGTTGGTCTGGAATATAGTACATGGGATGAATACTTTGAGAAAATTGTTGTTTGTGGATGTTCTGTATGTCGTGGAAAGAAACAATTCAAATGAGCGATTGTACGAAGACGTTACATAGATGATGAGCTTCCAGTGGGTAGTATGCCTCCTACAATCAATTCAAATCCAATTGGAATTGTGGTAAGGAATTTTCCAATTTGATTTAAATAATATGTATACTTCTTTTAAACATTGTTTTATATTATTTAAATAATTAATTTTTTTTTCTTAATAAATACTTGCAGGATAAAGTTCTTGGTTTAAATTTTCCTGGATCACCGACTTCTAGCCTAGAGGGCAATGATCATTTATCAGATGATACATCTAACAAAAATGTGTGCACATATACCAGCTCTGAAGATGAGGATTTGATGAAAACAAGTAACAAAACAAGAACCGCTTTAAAGATGCATAATTTGCTTAAAGACAAGGGGAAGATTGACTACATACCCTATGAGAATGAATTTGATGGAGATGATGACTTTCCCCTGAGTTTGAGATCAATTTACAAAGAGACATTTGATCGTCGATTATATTGTGCTTGGCCCAGTGATCAACAACTACCTAGAGTGTATGAGGTGTTTCAATTTTGGGGACACAACTACATGATACGACCCTCCAATATTCATGGAGCAAATCTGGGCCTCTTTATTGTCCAAAATGTCCATGTGGGATCTAAAAATAGAAAAAAATCACAACAAAACACTAGGAGATTAATGCCATATTATGGTCCATCATATCACAGTGGTGAATGGAAAAGGCAGGTAGAATATAAGCCTAGCATGTCAGCATATGGTCTAAATTCAAATATGTATACACATCATCTCCAATTGGAAAGTGGAAAAGATATTAATAGAGGTCATCTTATGTATATAGATGGACGTGCATACACACACAAAAATATTTCAGGTTTTATAAATAGTAGTAAGGGAAGGGACCCTAATGTAAGACCAAATTGTCAATTTGTTGAAGTTATAAATGATAAAGAT
>ML789720.1:105102-125840 GCA_009831015.1 Picea engelmannii | reverse complement strand
GCTATTATGGACCTTACCATTGGGGATGAGTTATTTATTAATTACCCCTTCTTAAAACACACTCTTGCACGAAAGAAAAGGGAAGAACTAGGTCTCCCTAAGGATGTTCGTAAGGGTAGAAAACCAAAGAATAATCAATGAGTGTGGACTGACATTTATACACTATGTTGTCAAAATTGTGTTTTATTTTAAATTATTGTATAAAAGAAGTAGTATATAAAATAATATTTCGCTATTCAATTGATGTATATATGTTCATACATTGTATATTCTTATTGGTTAATACAATATATTTGATTATATTTCTTTGAAAATGATACAATTATGATTTGTCCAATTCTTTCCAAACATTAAATAATGATTGTGTATGTTGATAGGTAGAAGACATTGATGATCCACCTACTAATACCCAAGATCAAACTGGGTTATTGAGATTTGGACGGGATGATCCAAACCATCCTTTAAACCATACCARGGCGAAAAGAGCAACATTGAAGAGAATACTACCAGCTGATAAGTTTGAAGAGTTGATGAGATTAGCATACAATGATGACATGCCACATAACTTTAATGATGATGATGATAGTAAAAATGCAGTGCATGAAGAAGGATTGAATGAAATGCTTACAGGTTTCTTTGGGGATGGAAACAATCACGACGATAATGATCATATGGTTGATAGTAATGATGATAGTAGGGGTAATTACCACCAACATAATCTTGATGATAACAACCTAAAAGACTCAATCAAGCAAGTTGCGAAGACACCCGTGTTCAGATAGGGTGCAAGTAGAACCTCAAAACTTGCATGCACATTGATATTATTAGAAATAAAATCACTATTTGGTTGGTCAGACAAAGGATTCACTACCCTATTGAAGTGAGTTGAAATGTATTTCTTACTTTGCATTGTCAATTGGTGTACATAATTTGTAAACATTCATCAACTATGTTTATATTTCTTTAATGGGATGTTATAAAACATATATTGTATATAAAAAGTAGTAGTGTAGATTGACATATCAAACATGTTCATCATAAGTCAAACATTTAATAGATTTAATCTCTGGAAATCTTACAGGGCACTAAAAACTAAAATATTCCCTGAAGAGAATGTGTTGCCATCAACTTGCAGAGAAGCACGTCAGTTGTTGGATGAGTCGAGGATTGAATATAAACAAATTCATTCATGTAAAAATGATTGCATTTTATACAGAGGTGAATATCAAAACAAGGTAGAAAGTCCTGTATGCAAAGAGAACAGATATCGTACAGATGTACAAGGTCCTACAGTTCCAAAAAAGGTTTTACATCACAATTATACCTAGACTTCAACAAATGTTTCGTTGCAAGTCACTTGCACAATTGATGGACTGGCATGAAAAGAAGAAGAGTAAATATGGATTCATGTGAATTCGGACCGACTCCAAAGCAATGAAACACATAGAGGAAAAATGGCCAAGTAAATTCAAAGATGAACCACGTAGTATTAGGTTTGGTCTTGCAATTGATGGAGTGTGCCCATTCTCTTTCCTCAACTCAAATTATAGTGTTTGGCCAGTCAGATTGATAGTATACAATATTCCCCCATGGAAGAGTTTTAGAAAGGAGCACCTTATGCTGACTCTCATTGTTCCAGGAAAACAACAAGTTAAAAATATGGATGTTTATATTGCGCCTTTTATTGATGAGATGCAACTACTATGGAAAGGCATACGAATGTATGACATATCACATTCTCCATCAAATAGGTTCTTCATGTTGTATGGTGTACTATGTTGGACTATTCATGATTTCCCAGGACTTGGTGTCTGTTCTGGTAAGATAAAATATTTATGTATTCACACTCATAATTTATTTTCATCCCAACTTTCATACTATTATTATAATTCTATTAATATTACTTATTGAATTGCAGGGCTTCAAACAAGGGGGATATTTGCATGTCCAAGATGTGCAGATCAATTTCAAGGGAGGTATTCTAAAAATTTACATAAATTTATTTACGCAAACAACAAGGTTTTTCTACCAACAGATCATAAGTTTAGAAATCATCTAAAGAATCAATTTGATGGAAAAGTTGAAAGTAGAGGCCCTCCCATGATTATGGTTCTAGGTGATTGGATTAAGAAGTATGAAGATGTTGAATTGAAAGGTTGGGAGGTTTTTTTGATCGGGGTGTTTCAATTGAAGAACCATAACAAGTTGTAGTTAATATGCCAGAAGGAATGAAAAGGAAATCCATATTTTATGAGCTCCCTTACTGGAAGGATATATTAATATCGCACCCATTAGATCCTATGCACATCTTAAAAAATGTCCCAGATTCTATATTTCGACATATATCAAGCAAAGAGAAGGACACCTTCTCTTCGAGGAGAGATATTTCTCTTTCGCGTACCAAATTTGATAGAAGACATTTGTGGCCAAACAAGGAAAATGAAACATATGCAGAAGCTCCATGGATTTTGAAAAAAAAGAGAGCTAGACCAACTAAAAAATGTCATTCGTTCAATAAGGACACCTACTGGCTATGGGTCATCATTTGATAAATCTTTTACAGTTGATGGACATATCACAGTATTTAAAACACATGATTTTCATAATTTTCTGAAGGTATTATATCATCATTTAAGTTTTACTGGTAACATTGATTTAGTACTAAAAATATTTTGATATTTTGTTGTGTGAAAAATTACTTATGACCTATGATTAATGTGTTTGATAGCATATCATGCCGTTGGAAATTAGGGGGGATTCATGTCTTACCGTTGACTTAAGGAATGCCATAAGTTGATTGTCAGCATTTACAAGGTATGTGGTATGAAATGTTCATGTGTGAGAGACATAGATATATTATATTCCATTTTAATTTTTCACTAAAGGTTCATACTAATTTACTATTCTTATAATAAGTGGGTAACCTCCAAGGAGATCCATGAATGTGAAGTACCAAAATGGAAGAAGGAAATTGCAGAAATTGTATGTGTATTTGAGAAGGAACTCCCTACAAGTTTCATGGACCTACAAGTCCATTTACTTATACACCTAGTTGATGACATTGAATTGGCGGGTGTCGTATCAACGAGGTGGATGTTTTTCTTTGAGAGGTATATGAAAACTCTAAAAATATATGTCCGACAAAAGGCACATCCAGAGGGTTGTATGGCTGAATGGTATGTATTGAATGAATCATTTTTCTTCCTATGTGAATTCCTTGGTAAGGATTTTGAAGATGGGCCACGCTTCTGGGATGAAGAACGAGCATTGGATATTATTGATGGAGAAAAACCACAATCTAATGGTGTTCAAGTAGAAATTAGTAAGTAAATTCATGATCATTGATGTGGTTGTTTTCCTTGCAATCGTTAATTTTCTTTGTAATTTATTTGTCAAATTAACTGAATAACATTTGGAGTTTGAAATAAACATGTTGACATGTAATAGGTGTAGACGAAAGTCCAATACTCAACAATTTCATTATGTACCGCATGGGATTTATGAACAAATGGATTGATTTGTATGATAAAAAGAGAGAAGAAGTGTTAGAAGCAAAGATATAGTTTAAGAGATCCAACCCAAGGAACACTCCACTTCCTAGTGATCTGCTTGGGGAATGGGGCAAAGATTGCACTCTAGAATGGGTTACTGAACAAATTTAAAATCAAATAGAAGATGCATGTATAGATTCAAACATAACAGAAGATGAAATCAACATGTGTAGAGGATGTCAAAGAAAGCTACAGTTGGAATTTTACAAAATGTTGTTTCCTTACAGTTTTGACACTATTAACTATTTTAATATTCGTCATTATATTTGTTTTCACTGAAATAAATGGTCTTTCACAGGCCAGGAAATATCCTGCAATGTGGGCATATGGACGACATTATCGTGTAGAAAGTGTAGATGTAAAGAGACGATCATTTGATTGTGGCATCATGGTTGATTTCAAGCAATCCAGTTGAGCAAGCTCAAAAGATAAGAATATTATTGAAGGGAATCTACAATATGTTGGAAAAATCCAAGAAATTATTGAGTTGGATTACCGCTCTTTTAAATGTTGTATTTTTTAAGTGTAGATGGTATGAAGCATTTGAGAGGACACAAAGACATGATATCCATAGTGGATTGTTTTCTATAGATTCCTCGAGGTTCCTACCGGAGGATAAGGAGCCTTATGTTCTACCAATTCATTGTGAGCAGGTATTTCTTTAACTCAAATAAGAAGCAATAGTGATCATTAATCTATTGATTCATAGTTTTTTGCAATAATATATGTGTTTATTAATAAATAAAAGTGTTATAAGATATTTCTAATATATGTATGTCGTTCATGTGCAGGTATTTTTCTATGAAGATATTTTGGACCCGAAATGGATATTTGTCATACATTATATTCCAAGATTAAGGCATGTATTTGACGATTCATTAGTGGATATTGAGCACAACAATGATTTCCAACAAAATGAGAGAGATGGATTAGAGAACATCGAAGAAATTAACATCCATGATGATGTTGAAGATGGTTATGTTCAGGCACAAGAAGACAACAATCCAGAGTTAGATGATTTTATGGAAGACAACAATATGGATGGTATAGAAAATGATGATCCAATTATACATCTTGTAACAATATAGATGGTCTACAGTCAAATTTCAATGATGATGAAGATGATGTAGATCAAGAAGAGGATGATGATAATATTAAATACTTGAAAGACCATATGAAGATTGACAATGATAAACTGGATGACATTGTTGTAGACAATAATGTTAATGACCAAGACTTCTAAATTTGCAAAATTATTTGTAATCCAGTTTTTAAAACGACGTTGATTCTTACGGACCAAACTTTCATGAAATGCTTCAGTATTATTTTTGACGATACAAATTACTTTTGGCAATATCCTTAAAGTGTTCAATCTTTTTTATGAATTGTTGGCAAAAAAAATTAGGATTACTTATATAAGAGTTAGTGTGGTTAGTGGTCATTTATTGGCAATTGTTAAAAAATATAATTAAATATATTGTATATCTAAATCAATGTAAATACAGACAATTAGGCTAATTAATGTATCCAAAGTTTATTCATTAATTTATATTTTAAAACAAATCGAAATATTTCACTAAGCCTAAACCTAATACCTTAACCTTTATACCATCTAACCCCTAACCCCTTGAAACATGGACGATATTGAAGATTATGTGGGGACATCAGACATCCTTGAGTCTTGAAACCTTCCCATACCATCAAGCTACATGTGCCTAGTATAACCATGTCAAATTTCGACGTATACAGACACAACTTAGAGAAATTTCAATGTTGGCCTCATTCACTGGTAACCATGTAGGGTCTATTGATGTCATTAATCCCTTCACCTGATATAATCCCTAACCCATTAACAATTAAACCACTTGCATGTTGGAGCCTATAAAATTATTTTGGGACGTCTCAACTTAATAGAATCATGGTTTATTAATCATTAGGTTTCGTTGTAAAGATGGGTATGTTAGGTTTTATCTTTGTTGGCATGGATGGAGAAATCGGGTCATGATGAATACGATGATGATGGAAATGACAACCATAATGATGGAAATGATGAAGAGAAATATGTCCATAAGTCTTAAAAACCTCCCATACCATCAAGGCATGCGCCTAGTGTAAACATGTAAAATTACAATGCATACAGTCACATTTTGAAGAAAAATCAACATTGCCCCCATTCATTGTTCACTGTGCAAGGTTGGTGAATGACATTGGTGATGGGCATGTTGGAAGTTCCAAGACATTTAAAGAGATTTATGAAAAAGATTATATAGAAGGGATTGACGAATGATGAAAATGAATGCTAATGCAAACATGGATGATCTCAAATATTATGTGGGGAAATTAGACATACTTGAGTATTGAAACCCTCCCATACCCTCAAGGCATGTGTCTAATCTAACCATGTCAAATTTCGACACATATAGGCATAGATTGAATAAATTTCAATGTTAGCCCCATTCACTACTAACTATGTGGGGTTGGTGCATGACATTTGTGATGGGTGTATTGGAAGTTCCATGTCAAATTTCAAGATAGTTATGACAACAATTCTATATAAGGGAATGACAAATGATGACAATGAGACGTGAATGATGAATGTTGATTCAAATGTGGATGATCTCAAATATTACGCAGGTACATCAATATACATACTTAAGTCTCGAAACCCTCCCATATCGTCAAGGCATGTGTTTAATATAACCATGTCAAATTTCGACCCATACAGGCACATATTGAAGAAATTTCAACGTTGACCCCATTCACTACTCACTATGGGGGGTCGGTGCATGACATTTGTGATGGGTGTATTAGAATTCCATGTAAAATTTCAAGATAGTTTTGACAATGATTCTATAGAAGGGAATGACAAACATTGAAAATGAGACATTTATGATGAACGTTGATGCATATGTGGAATTTTGAAACCCTCCTCAAGTCTTGAAAACTCTCCCATACCGTCAAGGCATGTGTCTAGTCTAAACATGTCGAATTTCGACACATACATGCACAGTTTGAAGAAATTTCAATGTTGGGCCCCATTCACTTCTCATTGTGTGAGGTCAATGCAAGACGACATTTGTGATGGGTGCATTGGAAGTGCCATGACATTTCAAGAGAGTTCCAACAAAGATTCTATAGATGGAAATGGCAAATGATGACAATGCAACATCCATTATATTGAACATTGATGAAAACATGGACGATCTTAAATATTATGCGGGGACATCAAACATCCTTAAGTCTTGAAAACCCTCCCATACTGTCAAGGAATGTATCTAATCTAACCATGTCGAATTTCGATGCATACAAACACATATTGAAAAAATTTCAACGTTGGCCCCACTCACTGCTCACTGTGCGGGTTCAGTGGAAGAAATTTGTGATGGATGTATTGGAAGTTCCATGTCAAATTTCAAGATAATTCTGACAACGATTCCATAGAAGGGAATGACAAATGATGACAATGAGACGTGCATGATGAATGTTGATGCAAATGTGGATGATCTCAAATATTAGGTGGGGACATCAATATACATCCTTGAGTCTTGAAACCATCCCATACCATCAAGGCATGTGTCTAGTCTAACCATGTCAAATTTCAACACATACAGCCACATATTGAATAAATTTCAATGTTGGCCCCATTCACTACTCACTATGCGGGGTCAGTGCATGACATTTGTGGTGGGTGAATTGAAAGTTCCATGAAATTACAAGAGAGTTCCAACAAAGATTCTATAGATGGAAACAAAGAATGATGACAATGAGACATCCATTATGAACGTTGATGCAAACATGGACGATCTCAAAGATTATGTGGGGACATCATACATCCTTGAGTCTTGAAACCCTCCCATACTATCAAGGAATGTGTCTAGTCTAACCATGTCAAATTTTGATGCATACATGAACATATTGAAGAAATTTCAACGTTGGCCCCATTCACTGATAACTATGTGGGGTCGGTGCATGAAATTTGTGGTGAATGAATTAGAAGTTCAATGACATTTCAAGATAGTTCCAACAAATATTCTACATATGGAAACGATGAATGATGATAATGAGACATCCATTATGAAAGTTGATGCAAACATGGATGATCTCAAAAATTATGTGGGGACATCAGACATCCTTGAGTCTTGAAACCCTCCCATACTGTCAAGGCATGTGTCTAGTCTAACCATGTTGAATTTCGACGCATACATGCACAATTTGAAGAAATTTCAACGTTGGCCCCATTCACTGCTCACTATGTGAGGTTGATGCAAAATGACATTGGTGATGGGTGTATTGCAAGTGACATGACATTTCAAGAGAGTTCCGAAAAATATTCTATAGATGGAAATAACGAATGATGACAATGAGACATCTATTATATTGAACATTGATGCAAACATGGACGATCTCAAATATTATGCGGGGACATCAAACATACTTAAGTCTTGAAACCCTCCCATACCATCAAGTCAACTATCTAGTCTAACCATGTCAAATTTCAATGCATACGGGAACATATTGAAAAAATTTTAACGTTGGCCCCATTCACTGCTCACTATGCAGGTTCGATGGAAGAAATTTGTGATGGGTGTATTGAAAGTTCCATGTCAAATTTCAAGATAGTTCTGACAACGATTCTATAGAAGGGAATGATGAATGATGATAATGAGACGTGCACGATGAACGTTGATGCAAATGTGGACGATCTCAAATATTATGTGGGGAAATCATACATCCTTGAGTCTTGAAACCCTCCCATACCGTCAAGGCATGTGTCTAGTCTAACCATGTCAAATTGCGACGCATACAGGTACATATTGAATAAATTTCAATGTTGGCCCCATTCACTGCTCACTATGTGGGGTCGGTGCATGACATTTTTGGTGGGTGAATTGGAAGTTCCATGACATTTCAAGAAAGTTACAACAAAGATTCTACAGATGGAAATGACAAATGATGACAATGAGACGTTCATTATGAACGTTGATGAAAACATGGATGATCTCAAAGATTATGTGGGGACATAAAAAATCCTTGAGTCTTGAAACCCTCCCATACCATCAACGCATGTGTCTAGTCTAACCATGTCAAATTTCGATGCATACAGGCAAAAACTGAAGAAATTTCAACGTTGGCCCAATTCACTACTCATTGTGAGGGATCGGTGGAAGACAATATTTGTGATGGGTGTATTGGAAGTTCCATGGCATTTCAAGAGATCAATTCCACAAATATTCTACATATGGAAATGATGGATGATGAAAATGAGACATGGACAATCTCAATGATTATGTGTAGGGTCGATGGATGTCATTAATCCCTTGACCATATATAATCCCTAATCAATTAATCACTAAACTAGCTAACCCCTAAGCCCCAAATCCATTAGCCATTGACCCTTAATCCATTAAACTATAACCCATGATCCCTTAACCCTTAATCCCTTAAACAGTAACCCCTAATCCATTAACCCTTAATCCCTTAAATGATAACCCCTAATCCCTTAACCCTTAATCCCTTGACCTCAAATCCCTAAATAACCTAATCCCCAAAGCCCCTATCCACTTAACCCCAAAAATCTCAACAAAATTACTATTTAGGCACATTGGGAGTTAACTTGGAAGTTAAAAAGGAAGCTAATCTGGAAGCTAAACTGGGAGCAAAACTGGGAGCTAAAATGGGAGCTAAATAGGGAGCTAAATTGGGCGCTAACTGTGCCTAGTTTAGCGCCCAGTTTTGTTTCTTGGCGCAAATTGCTTCATAAATAACGCCCTCCCGATAAATAGTGCCGACTTTAGCAAAAAAATGGATAAAAATACATTAAAACAACCAGTGGAAGCAAAAAAGGGAGCTAATCACAGGGATTTGTTGTAGTGAATACACAATCCCTTGTCGTGTCATTGTCAATCCATGTCATGCCATGACATGCTAGTGTCGTGCCATGCAATTTCCATTCCATTTCCATCCCTTGCCATGCCATTTCCATGCCTTTCCAAGCCATGCCATTGCATTTCCATGCCATGCCATGCCATTTTCATGTATCTTCTCATGTCTTGTCATGTAGTTTCCCATTTTAACCTATATAACAATAAATATAATGTTCCATAAAATTATTCAAGGAAAAGTCAAATCAAAATATGGATTGAAATGAAACAAGAACAACAAAAAAAGAAACATTGTCGTGCCATTGTCATGCTTCACGATTAAACCCTGGTAATACACCTTTATTTAAATTTTAGTCATAATTTTCATCCCTCTAGGGCTTGATGTCTTGAATATTATATGGTTGTCATGTGTCATTTTGCATTTCATCAAACATTTGTTATCTAAACCCTAGTTTAAGCTTGCATTTTCATCTCCCTTTCAAATAATGATTAATTGTTTTAAGGGTTGTTATATTTGTCCTTGTATTTCCTTGCCTTGGCTTGCCTTGTTATGCCATGCCATGCCATGCCTTGCCTTTGCATGTCCTACCATGTCATGCCTTGCATTGCCTTTCCTTGTCTTCCCTTGTCATGCCATTACCATGCCTTTCCATGCCATTGTCATGCCTTTCTATTCCATGCCATTGCCATGCCTTTCAAAGCCACGTCATGCCATGCCTTTCCATGCCATTGTCATGCTTTGCCAAGCCAGGCATGGTATGTTATGGTATGCATTGCCTTGCCTTGCCTTACATCGTATGGTATCCTTGGCATGATATGGCATGGTATGGTATGGTATGGTATAATATCCTAGCCTTTAAAACAAGTTAGTTAAACAAATTTCAACTTAAACTTCACATGGTATGGTATGGTATGACCTTGCATGGTATGGTATGGTATGCCTTGCCTTGGCTTGCCTTGCCATGAAATGGTATGGTTTGGTATGGTATCCTTGGCATGGTATGATATGGTATGGTATGGTATGCCTTGCCTTACCATGGTATGGTATGCCTTTCCTTGGCTTGCCATGGTATGTTGAAATGCAATATGGCACATGACAACTCTGTTATCGCACAAGTTGTAGATTGTGCTAAAGCCCTTCACAATCACAACAAATGGACAACAATCAGAATTACAACCCACTGTCACCTCAGGAAGAAATTTGGGTGACCCCCTGGGGGAAATATGAGAAAGGCCAAGGGATTCCCTAAGGGTCACAATATAATACTTGAGATAATAAGCCTAATGGAGGTCACTAAATACTTGAGATAATAATGCACAATAAAATAGATAATACCTCAAGCATATTAGAAACCACTTTGCACACTTTCGAAAGGCTGGAATAAATGATTTCTGAAGATTATATGACAACCCCTTGGATGTAGAAAACTTTTGCTACAACAACACTAAAAATCCACCAAATCAACAAGTTGAAGATGCCAAATGAAAGCTCTTTTTGAGAGGTATAGAATGCACTATTCACTTGTTGAATTTGAAGGCACTATTCACTTATAAGAATAGGGGTGTTAAGAATCGTAACTCCCTATCCTCTTCTCAACAAAAAAGATAAATCCTCAAGGTTGTAGTGGAATGCCATCTGTTGGAGCTGCCCTTGTTTTATTTTTTACCCTTCACAATTTTCATTTTTGATACTTGAAATATAAAGATGGTCTCATTTTTTCCCCCCGAGATTTTGAAGACTCTGCAGCCTTGTCACTTAAGCAGCGATGTTGTTCTACTCTTTAAACAAGTCCACTTTTGTAAGAATGTTCGCTCTTTTTGTTTTGCTTCGGAATCTCGCAAGACGGATACTATAATCCATGAGTTCACACATCCCGAGTCGCGAAACGACGAGCTTGTTTTAAGTTTTCACTCAAGACAATAATCGGGGTAAAATCTTTAACTCATGATTAGACGTCGTCGGGGTTTTCGCGCCTCGGCGTTCACAAGGTCCAAAATTTTATTTTTACAGCCTCGAGAGCCGAGAACGCAAAGTCCTTCCTGGATAACCCGTGTCAAAGATCAAAGGCAAAAAGCTAACCATGGTTAAAGTTGTTCTCGGCCTTTCGCCACTCGGCATTATCTTTCTCAAAGTTTCCAGCTTCTAAACCCCGACTCCCGAAGTCACGAGGTAATTATAACGTGATTAATTAATCGCCTAATCCAAGATTTTCATCCCCTTAATTGAGTCTTAATTACTGCCATCTCGCGGTTTCGTGACTCGGCATACCAATTTCCCAGAAACATGTCTTCGAAGTTCCGAGTTGCGATATGGCGAATAAAATGATTATAAATCTAATTATGCCCCAAATCACGATTACCGTTAATTAAGCCAAAATCGGTCCTCGCAACCTCGCGAGTTGGAGACTCAAAATGTTAAAAGAAATTCCATGATGTAGCGAACAACAAGAAATTGATTAACGTTGGTAAGATTTGATAAATTAAGATAAAGCAAGATATACCCCGCGCCTCGAGGCTTGCACGTTTTCCGAGGTAGCCATTTGCTCTCCATACTTCGACTTACTGTCAAACCATCAGAAATTGATGACATTTATGGAGAAGTAGGGTAAATCCACGCATATAAGATCGGATTTTACGCAATAAATTTGTTTCTAATTACGATTTGACAGGCTTATTTCGAAAAGTACCGAGTTTTCAAATATATATATAAGAGTTTCTTTTCATTATAACGAATGCATTTCTATAAGCACACAGAGATCGTCATTTTCGAGTGAACTAATTTCTGTATGTATACACAGTTCTATCGCAGAAGGGTGAAAATGCAAGCTTCAGCTATGGCTCCACGGAAAGTAGCAAAGGCGAATGTCAAGGTCGCAGGGCAAGGCTCAGATAATGTCTCTGACACTTCTAAGATCCCGACGACATCTGAATACACGTATGGTGCTGAATTCCTGGAGGAATTCAAAGAGAAGGAGTGCATACAATATGATAAAACCATGCCCGGTTTGATAAAGGATTGGGTTTCGCGCTCCGCAAAATTCAGAGCGAATGACTAGGGCGTTTATTCAATCGCTTCGCTGGAGCCACAGTATAAGAATGTGGTGATGATGACATGCCGACTATTTGGGAGGGAGGACACATCGCATTTCTTCATTGCATGGGTGCCTCTCATGTTTCGAGTCGCAGAAGGTTGCTCATTTAATTGGGCAAAGATACTCTCAGACAGTTTGGCCAACCGGGTCACAGAGTATCAGGAGCTGAAGGCAAGTGGGAGGCCGTCCTCATTTTTCATGTCCGCATATATTATGGACGCGATATGTTCCATGACACCATTCCCGTTGATGAGCTGGGCTTGGAATCTGGCTGAAGACAAGCCCGTACATGTATATCACGAAAAGCTATGGGAAAATAAAGCGGACAATTTCATATACAAAATTTTCAACTGGGTGATGGTGCCCCTGCATATCGCCATTTTTGGTCACCCACCACCTCGTATCTCGGACAACATCGCTGCAAATCTGAGTGGTATAGTGGACTGGTACGTGGAGGCAGATTTCTCCTACTTCAGAGTGTTCGGGGCTGCTGTTCCCTCGCTTGCACTACCATTGTTCATCCCCGACAAGCTAGCTTGTCCCAGGGTCTCCCGACAAACAGTGATTGGCGGGGTGAGTAAAGAACTCAAAGGATATTCAAAGAAGGTGTGGCCGTCTTTTCCCATTCGGCTAAATTCTTATTCTTTATTGGATTTCGGGCATGCCAAAGCCGAGGCTGCAGCCCTGGAAGACCTGAATTTGGTCTCCATCGAGTATAAAAAACATGATCCTTAGAGAATTGTGAGCAACCATTTAGCTAATTGTGGGATAAAGAGGTTTGAACATGAGACTTCACCCTCGGATGACATTTTCTGAAGGGCAAGGTCTTATGAGGAAGTGCTAGTTCGGATCCGATCCTTAGCACTCGAAGACACAGCCTCTGTATTAAAATTTCAGGAACACAGACGAAGTTGTCTCCCCGCTGTGTTGTGAGGAGGGAGTCCGGGCGTTTCTGAGATGAAACCGAAGGATACTGAAGGCCCTAAAGATGCATCTCCTGAGTCAGGAAAATGCCAGGACGAGGGGAAGCAAACAAAGAAGCCCGAAGTAGAGGCACAGAATCTGGACCCGCCAAAGAAACAGAATCTGAAAACTGAGACAAAGACCCCTGATCCTCCGAAGAAGCAGGACCCGGTCGACACCCCAGGAAAAGCAGCGAAACAAATCGGGGAACCCATCACTTCTGTCACCCCCTTGCAGTTGACGCAATGAAATATAGAAGAAGGATGGATTTTCAATGAGGAACTGAGGCCCATAAGAGCAGAGGAACTTCCTCCGAATGAGTTTTTCTTTGATAAAAAGAGAAAAGTGGTAGTAAAGAGGGAATTCTACCAGGAGGGAGAGTCGAACGCTAAGAAATACAAAGTCATGATCGGCAGAAAGAATAAATAGAATGAGCAATTTGCCACTGAGATCGCAAGGACGCTAGGAGCGTATGCATCGACAAATCAAGTTTCGGTTGGGCTTTTAAAGAACCAACTCAATAGGAAAAATCGTCTGATTAGGACTCTCGAGGCCAGATTGGCCTCGGCCACAGAAAATGCTCAAGTCCAGGTGAGCGCAGAGATAGAACTGGCCTGACTCGCTGATAAAAATGAAATAGAGGTGCTTAAAACCAAGCTCGAGCAAGCACATCTAGTAGTCCGAGACGGTCAGATACAGGCGGGCCAACAAAGGACTATGATTGCAAAGTTGCAGGCTCAGGTAGAGATCATTGAAAGCAGGATGATCGACGTCGAGGGGTTTAAATCTTGAGCGATTAAGATTCAGAACGTGATCTCTTCCGCATAACAGAGTTTTCTCGCCAAAGTGGGAGCGATCCGTGAGAATTATTTGTTGATGAATCAGGTTTCTGAGAACCTGACTGTTAGAGAGAGGGATGCAGAAGCGGCTCGGGTCGCCTTCCAGGAGGCAGTGATAGCCATGAATAACAGAGTTTCGGTAGGTTCCCCCAGGCTCGCCATCCCAGAACAAACCAGAGGTAATATTCTGTTGAAGGATTGGGAGCACAACATTACCCTGGGCAAGGAGCAAGCCCAAAATGCAACCAATTCATTAGAAGAAGCCTTCAATTCTATAGTTGGTGAGCTGTTGGGTATGGACAGTGGAGGCGACGTAGAAACATTGATACAAATGAATGTGGAGCAGATCTCGCTTGACCTGAAAGAGAAGGATGAGAGAGATTCGACCGATATCTCTCAGATAGATATGGTGGACATGGCTTGAGTTGATAAGCACTTGATCCAACCCAGCGCGCAACTAAGTGCCCTCGACATCATCGATGCACAAATGGGGGACAAGCTACAACAGTTAGCCCGAGAATTTTACTTCGTCGAGGCCAGCTGTCAAGCGAAGCCTTCACGGCTCGTATCTCAGCTTGTGGAAAGATGTATCTCCTGCACTGAGTCTGTGCGAATACGAGCACCTGGCACTAAGTGAAGTCAGAATAGGGGAGATGGAGCGATTTCTCTCTCCTCTGTCATAATTGAAATTTTTGCGACTATTGAGATTCTACCTGCTTTGCAGAAATTGTATAAATATACCCCAGAGAGAAAGAAACAGGTCTGGACCCTTTTGAGATTTTGTAATAGAGTTTTTGCATTGAGATTTAATACAAGCAGATCCAAGATTCTCAATTCTGTCACTTCTGTATTACAAGTTTTCTTTCTTGTTCCTCATTTTTTCAATTTCAATTCATATTCGTAATTGATGTGCTTCGTTATACTTTAGTACTACCACTACTATAATGAATAAATTTGGGTTTTCTGTAATTGTTTATTGCCTTTCCTCTACACTAGCTATCAGCTGTGTAAGACCAATTTGCAGTTTCAGAATTCTACATGCATTTTTTGTTACATCGGTTATTTTCTTACGTATTTTCTTCTCTCGTTTACTTCGTGAGATTTTCCCCCGATAGGAACCTTACACTCTAAGTGGCTTAATGTTTTTCTCCCATCTCGCACTTTTTATTAAAATATAATACAGTTATGGGAACGAGCCTTAGATTTGCATCCATAATTTAGTTCTGAAACCGTAAAACTCTCTTTTATAAAACCAATTTGAGACAACACTCAACCTTTCTTTAAAGTTCTCTTACCCGTGTTGTTCCCCCATGATAGTTCCCACACCAACTCAACCTAACGTTGAACTCGGATTATTGAACTAAACGCACATCGCCTTAAACCTCTTCAACACTATCCTTAAAACAACAACTAACCGGGCCGAACTTGAACAATCATGGGCAGCCATTGAACGAGACATAACTATTCAGGAACAGTTCGAAGCCAGACAACCCCAACGAAGAAATCTCCCTTAGACTCTTTCTCCGAAGGTTGACATTTTCCCTTCTCCTTATCCTAACCACTTTCGGATGCCTTGACACCGTACTTTTGAGCTTTAAGTACAGACTCAGAAACAACACCATCCTTGAGACAATCCTTTAAGCACAATGACAAACAAATAACAAGGGTTTGATAGCTTCAATGGATGAATTGCATAAAATAAACACTATTACCACAAAACTTGATGAGTAAATTAACCAAGAGAGTGAAAGAGCATCCACCAATCACCATAGACGAGACAAAGCATCAAACTTGCATCCAAATAGCTCCGAAACCAAATTGCAGCCATGGTATGCTAAAATGCAAGATGGCACATGACAACCCTACAATATTCTAGACATCAAGCCCTAAAGGGCTGAAAATTATGACAAAAATGTAATAAAAGGTGTAATGTATGGTATAGTATGTTATGGTATCTTTGGCATGGTATGGTATGGTATGTTATGGTATGCAAGTGAAGGCAAGGCAAGTGAAGGCATACATTTCCTTGCCATGCCATGCCTTGCCTTGCATGGTATGGTATGGTATGGTATGGTGTGCCTTTCCTTTCCATGGCCTTGCATGATATGGTATGGTATGGTATGGTATACCTTTTCTTGCCATGGTATGGTATGGTATGGTATGCCTTGGTATGGTATGGTATGGTATCCTTGCCATGGGATGGTATGATATGGTATGGTATGGTATGGTATGCCTTACCTTGCCTTTCCTTGCCATGGTATGCCGAAATGCAAGATGGCACATGACAACCGTACAATATTCTAGACATCAAGCCCTAAAGGGATAAAAATTATGACAAAAATGTAATAAAAGGTGTAATGGTATGGTATCCTTGGCATGGTATGGTATGGTGTGCAAGTGAAGGCAAGGCAAGTGAAGCCATACCTTGCCTTGCCTTGCATGGTATGGTATGGTATGGTATGATATGGTATGGTGTGGTATGCCTTGCCTTGCATGGTATGGTATGGTATGGTATGGTATGCCTTGCCTTGCCATGGTATGGTATGGTATGGTATGGTATCCTTGGCATGGGATGGTATGATATGGTATGGTATGGTATCCTTGGCATGGGATGGTATGATATGGTATGGTATGGTATGCCTTGCCTTGCCTTGCCATTGTACGCTGAAATGCAAGATGGAACATGACAACCCTATGATATTCTAGACATCAAGCCCTAAAGGGATGAAAATTATGACAAAAATATAATAAAAGGTGTAATGGTATGGTATGATATGGTATGGTATCCTTGGCATGGTATGGTGTGGTATGGTATGGTATGATATGGTATCCTTGGCATGGTATGGTATGATATGGTATGCAAGTGAAGACATACCTTGGCTTGCCATGCCATGCCTTGCCATGTCTTGCCTTGCCTTTCCTTCACTTTCCATGTCTTGTCTATCCATACCATGCCTTGCCATGCCTTTTCCATCACTTGTCATGCCTTTTCCATGCCTTTTCCATCACTTGCCATGCCTTGAAGGCATACCTTGCCTTTCCATCCCATGCATTTCCATCACTTGCCATGCCTGGAAGGCATACCTTGCCTTTCCATCCCATGCATTTCCATCACTTTCCATGCTTTTTCCATCACTTTCCATTCCTTTTCCATGCCATGCCTTGCCTTTTCCATGCCATGCCTTTCCATAATATGTCATTCCTTGCATGGTATGATATGGTATGGTATCATATGGTATGGTATGGTATGCCTTTCCTTGCCTTGCCATGGTATGGTATGCCTTGCCTTGCATTGGTATGGTATGCCTTGCTATGGATTTCCATGCCATGCCTTGACATGCCTTGCCTTGCCTTCACTTGCCATGTCTTGTCTATCCATACCATGCCTTCCCATGCTTTTTCCGTCACTTATCATGCCTTTTCCATGCATTTTCCATGCCATGCCTTTTCCATCACTTGCCATGCCTTGAAAGAATACTTTGCCTTTCCATTCCATGCCTTGCCATCACTTTCCATGCCTTTTCCATGCCATGCCTTTCCATACCATGTTATTCCTTGCCATTGCCTTACCTTGCATGGTATGGTATGGTATTAGGTGGTATGGTATGGTATAGTATGCCTTGCCTTGCCATGGCCTTGCATGGTATGGTATGGTATTCCTTTTCCATGCCATGCCTTTTCCTTGCCATTCCTTTTCCATCACTTGCCTTTCCTTTTCTATGCCATGCCTTTCCATACCATGCCATTCCTTTACATGCCATGTCTTTCTATATCATGCCATGCCTTCACTTGCCATGCCTTGTCTTGCATTCACTTGCCATGCCTTGCCTTGCATTCACTTGCCATGAGAATATCAAGGTTATAAGATAAGCTCTCTTTATTCATATATCTAAGGTATCATATATTTGTCAAACATGGATAATCATAATTAATAGGATTTACCTAGACCAACATGTTGTATTTCCATACCAACATGTTCATGAATTGCTTGAGGAGGTGAGTTGCAACTCATGATAAAACTCAAATTTGGACTTAGATGGGTGAATCATTTGTTTCATTAGATCTGAAGCATCGCGTTTCAGCTAGTGGGGCCCCTCCGTTGTCAGTTCGTCCTCCTGAAAACCCTTTGTTGGAGTATCTATGACACTAGGGTTTTACTCAATGAGCCATAGTGCAATTTCTGAAGAGGAGGTCGATTTTCAAGAACATTGTGTCGGGAATTTATGGGTAGTGTAGTTTTGTCAGCCTTGGCCAAAAAGTCTTGCAGGAGCTTACAAAACTCTGTTATGCCGCTCGGTTTGGATTTTAAGCCCCTAGACCAAATTGGCCACATGTCCCTTAATGGCTCGAGGAGGTGAGTTACAACTCGCAATAAAAATCAAATAGAGACCCAGATGGGAGAACCTTCAGTTGCATTGGATCCAGAGCACCAGGTTTCAGCTAATGGGGCCCCTTTGTTGTCATTTCGTCCTCCAAAAAATAGTTTATTGGAGTATCTTTGGCACTAAGGTTTTTCTCAATGAGGCATAGTGCAATTTCTAAAGAGGAGGTCGATTTTCAAGAACACTATGTCGGGCATTTATGGGTAGTGTATTAGCGTGGGTCTTGGCCAAACAGACTTGTGGGAGCTTACAAAACTCTGTTATGCCGCTCGGTTTGGATTTTATGCCCCCGGACCAAATTGGCCATGTTATCCCTAGTTTAGGGATAACTAAGGAGATTATGTCTCGAGGCCCACGGGTCCTAGACATGGAGTACCGAGAGCCAGTTCGACTTGAGAATGGCCCTAAAGGGCCCATCTTTTCTTCCTTCAGCGCCTCCACTTTGTCAGCAGTAGCAACATCCATCACCTTGGCTTGTTCCTATAGCAGAAGTGGATCTTGTTCCATGAGGTAATGAGTTCGGGTATCATGGTATGCGTCACTCTGATCCTCAAAACCTTTGAATATGTGCATTCATTCTTTTTGTTTCTAACGGGTGCTTGGATCTTATACCTATCCCCTTGACCATCTCTGGGGGGAATGACAGGATGCCCTAGTAAGCTTGTGCCCATAGGTTTTGAGTTGCCACTAAAGGAATTCATGAGAAGCCATCGTCCGCTCCCACCATAGTTACCACTTTCCTTGTTTCTCCCTCTCATCCATCCCATTACATTGGTCTGGGCATTGGGTTGGAAAAATATTTAAGGGTTGTACCTTATTTTGTGGGAAGAAGGGGATAAAGGCCTAAAGGGTAAAAGCAGCTAGCAAAATATAGAGGCCAAAGAATGAAACCTTGAGATGCTTCGCGCAGGGATCCCCGAGAAAGAAGTAAAAGGCTTCTCAGCAAGAAACAGAGGGACCCATCAAAAAAATTAAAACAAGACCTAGTTAGAGGATAGGGGGTCTCATCACGAGCCAGCCTATTAGGTCCATGGGTATGAAGTGGTATGACACTACCAGCAGTTGGTCACCACGCCAGGGTAGTGGCTCTTGGTGGCATGGCCAAGAGAAAGGGGGTCTCATCACGAGCCAACCTTCTCATTTCCGTGAAATTATTTTGGGTAACATTGCCACCACTGGTCACCACGCTAGGGCAATGTCCCCTAACTAGCTTCTTGAAAGAAAAAAGAAATAAGAATAAAGATAAAAGGCATGAATGGGCTTGGAAAAATTTGCATCCATGACAGGTGCAACTCACCCTCTACAGAGGCACCCACAGGTAAGTCATGCATTTCCCTGCTATCATTGCACCTGTTTCCTAGACATCCCTTATCCATTCATCCACTCACATGGAATAGATTTGATCTCTCCCAGAAACATACCACATCTAGTGAGCATCAACCCAATAGGACGCCCTGTCACTTCCTCCAAACTTGGCTTGTAGATTAGTATAATGTCTTTGAGCACTTTCCCGGGTAAAAGGGGTTTCATGCACATGTTTAATAAACTTGATGATTAGATTTGTTTGACATTGCTATGATCCTTGTGACTTATGAGCTCATGGAGGGCATATCTATTGATGTGAAAGGCCATACCCGACAGACAGGTAGCCTTATGGATAGGTACACATGGGGAGATGATTAGTTCGGACCTCCATGGGGCTGTAAGCCCATCAGATGGATGTTGAGACCCCAACAAGGGACAGATACAGATCAGAGGGTTTGCACCAGAGAAGAGGAGGACGTTCCACCAGAGGCAGCTTAGCAGACCTGTACATAGGGGGGTTGTTCCCTTTCCACTTGGACATTGGCCTTGGAAGGCCCATGACGTCACCCAGGACACTCATGACGTCATCCAATGCTTATGGAGGTTTTGGGAGGCATTTGTGGCACATGTGGCATGTTCCTCAGGCCCAAGAAGGCCTAACGTTTTGGTCCAGGAGGCCAAGGTTTCCCTAAAAGGGGCTAATGTCACCCTAAAAAGGGCATGA
>ML789720.1:85103-105030 GCA_009831015.1 Picea engelmannii | reverse complement strand
TATGCTTGATTTAGGGTTTTATCATGACATTTAATGTAAAAACAATATTATTATGTATTTTTGGCCTTGTCGGCCTTTTGTGACCTAAAATTAAATTAAGGTCATTGGTATGGTATAAGTAAGAGAGCTAAAACTCTCTTTTAATCATGATCTTTCACTCACACTTGTGTGAGGTATGAAATTTTTGGCCCTCATTAGGGTTTTGGCTGAAATTGTGGCACACTTGTTGAAGGAGGCTTCTTTTTGGTGTTTTTTGACATTATTCTTGGTGGAAGGTTTATAACTAGGGTTTGGCTTGATGAATTATTGGTAAATGTAAGTGAATTTCTGCAATCCTTCCCTTACTTGAATGGTTATGGTATTTTTAATTGCATTTTGTTAATTAAATTGCTAGAATAAACCCTAGGAAATAAGCACATGTTGGTGTCCTTATTTTAAGTCCCTACTAGATTATGCAAATGAGCCTTTTACATGTTGAAGACATTGCTAGGGCCTTGCCATTGCAACACCCTACCATTTGCTCTTCATGCTAGCCGATTTTACTTTGCTATTGAAATAAAGAAGGAGGAAGATGTGCTAAGGCCTACGGTTGCCTACACCTTAGTAAGTTGTTTTCCCCTAGGGTTTGATGGTTGAAGCCTTGGCTTACTAACACTTCACTATCAAATTCCTCTTGTCTTTGGCCCTGCTATTATCATATGTTTCCTTTAATTCTTGCCGCTATCTTTGGACTCCATTTTCCCTATGAATGCACTGATCTAAGACCTTTATGCTTGAGTGCCTTGATCACAAACTTCAGACATCCAATACCTTTGAAAAATTACTAACACCTTCTAAATCTAGCTTAAACTAACCTACTAACCCTATTGCTGCCATTATCCATTTGGTTTATAGCTATATTTTGCAGCAAATTAATGTTTCTTCAAGCAATTGAAAGATTGGCTAATGCATAGTAGTCTTTGCTTCAAATGAATGTTGGTATTGTGACATTGATGATAAATCGTTCTTGCACATTGTGAACCTTCTTTAAAAGCATTTATTGTGAAGTAGCATATTGTGATTATTGTTATTATACATCATTGATTGCTTCATCAATAATATTAGTCAATTGCTTTATTTGAGAAAGTCCAATTATATGAAGTACTAACCAGCAAGTGACCTTGCAAATATAGTTTCTTGTTGGTTTGTTCCAGGCAGATACATTTCTGGTCATTATTATCTTTTATTGGTTGTTTAGCTAGACTTTCTGATCGATGCTGACTTGTGAGAGGGAAAATTTTACCTTTTCCTTTTACCCTTTGCCTTCTCAAAACCCTAGGTCACTAGGGGCGTCTCCCCTGGGCCTACCACCCTAAATAGAAAGGGACTTCCTGTTGAGGTGACAGTGATAGGATAGTCTGACGTTACGTCAAGTTGTCTTCATTTACCTTTCCTTTACATCCAAGTACAAACTGCACGAAAACATTTTGGCATCATTGCCAGGGAACACTGAGTCAATTCTCCTAAAAGAGGACACTTTATTGGTAAGCCTTTCCTCAAGAATATTTATCTTACAAGATTACCTGGCGACTCCACTAAGGATGATTCCCTTATTTCTTTGATAATTTAAAGAAAATTATCTGGCGACTCCACTAATGACGAAGCCAACTATGAATTCTCAATGGGACCTGAGAAACTTCAAGCCTTTAGACATGAGTAAAATCACGGGATACCCTTGAAAAATGCCCCCGAACTACGAAAAGTGGTTCCCTAGATTCACTGGTAGTGATGGGGAAAGAGATGATTATCACATGGGTGATTTTTGGGCTTTCTTTCAACTCCATCCTATCGGTGATGATGTTGAATATTTGGCAATGAAACTTTTCTCTGCCACACTTCATGGAAATGCTAGAAAATGGTATGATGATCTCCCTGTAGCTAGCATCACATCTATGGACCAATTAGAAGAAATATTTCTCAAAAAATGGGGTATGAAATTGGAAGATATCCAAACGTTACTAAAAATACTCAAATATGCAAAACAAAATAAGAATGAGACTATCAAGGATTTCCAGTTTAGATTTGAGGATTTGCTATATCAAATTCCTAGCAGCCATTGTCCTGAAGACAAGTATCTCGTGTATCTCTATACCAATGGATTCTTGGCACATGTAGGGTTTCTCCTAAATAAAAAGGGCCCAAAAACACTCTATGAAGATTATAACTTGGTCATACTAATCGAGGCTAATGTCTTTTTGTCCAAGGGAGAACACATCTTCTCCCTAGGGACCAAAATCAATGACCCTTAAGGTATTTCAGACACTCTTAGTTTGGAGAGCTTAGTTTCCCTTGAAACCTTTACTGCTAATTTTCAAGAAGAAGGGGAACAAAATTTTGACCAACAGAATGCTAGGGGAAAAGATATCGATGAGGTTTTCCAAGAGCAAAGGATCGTTGAAGACACAATTGAGGAGATGGAACCCGAACAAGATGATGAAGTGTCAACATTCCCTCCTCCTGATGAAGCCATCCATGAGCCTTTTCCCCTTACACAACAAGAAGACAATGAGGTTAGTCACTTTCCTTTTCAGGATCTTGACAATGCCTTGTGTTATGATTCAGAGAAGGAAGAAGAAATGGACTCCTGGAACGAAGTAAATCTTCCTTGATGTACAATTGAAGATGAAGGGGTAATTAATGAGGATGAAACAATGATGCATGTTGAAGACACCCAAGTCCTCAAAGCTCTTGCACAAGAAGAAACAAACATAGTAAGTTACTCTCCTCTCCAAAATTTTAATGATTCTCTACTTTATGATTTGGGAAATGAGGAGGAGATAGATGAGCCTTTGAATGTTTCAAATCCTGCATGTTATGATACAGATAGTGACATAGTTGATATTGATGACTTCATACATGTTGGAAGACGTAAGTGGGATGTAGTAGGTTATGATATGGACTCCATTTATGACATTGAGAATCATTTCCAGGTGTTCCCTTTATAGTTATCACAACAGGTTACTCTTGATTTTGACCAATGGCAATAAGGAGATGATATGATTACCAATGCTTTCCACACACCCAAGGTTGACCTAGTCCCATATTTTCATGATGATTTTCATTCATACCTTGAGGATTTTGACAAGCACTTCTCTGAGCACTTGGATTTATTTCATGAAGAAGATTATCAACCACTGTTGTGCTCGGATCTTGATAAGAGTAAGGACATATTTCTCACAGAGAAGGATCCTTGTGACAGCTTTCTCCAGCCACCTCTGATTACTTTACTTTGTTGTGTCTCTAGAGGTGTAGTTAGAAGATATGTCTTTTGTATTGAGTTTCCTCTGGGGCAAGCCCTAGAGCTCAAGGGTAGGTTGAATACTTCAAGAAAATTTATGTCATCTCATCTTTTCAACTTTCCCTTAAGAGTATGTCAGTCATATTCTAGACCCTTTTCAAACCTTTCCCAGGCTTGAGATTGTGAGGACGTCCTAGGTAGCCAACTTGCAGACCTTTTGAGTCAGTTTTCTTAACCTTTGACTTTTCAAGATCCCTTCATGAAGTGGATTGAGCACCTTCCTGAGAGATTGACTTGGCATGATTTTATCCCTCCCACCCACCTTCATGAGTTAGACTTTGTGACTTTCGACGATACGATACATTCTCTAACCCATGTTATTTTTGTGCTTAACTTATCATTGTTTTGGTTTATGATGAAGCACAGAGGCAGGTATTGTGAGACATTGCTAGGATGGTTTCACTGGTCATTTGGCTAATCCTAGCATTCAACTGATAGGTAAGTAGGCATTTGCATTCATTGTACATACCATTTGCATTTCATTCTAGAGTAGTTTGTTTTCACACTTGTATATATTTGTGCTTTAGTTTTATTGATATATGAGTTGGGGCTGATATCACCACCCCAAATGACTGCCAACATATTTATGTTGAGATCAAGCAGGTTACATGCCATGTCAGAGATGTTGAGGTTCTCATGCACTCTACAGTGAGCACATGTCCCTGAGTTGGAGCTAGATGTTATCCCCAGTTTAGGGATAACTAAGGAGATTATGTCTCGAGGCCCACGGATCCTAGACATGGAGTACCGAGAGCCAGATCGACTTGAGAATGGCCCTGGAGGGCCCATATTTCCTTCCTTCAGTGCATCCACTTTGTTAGCAGCAACAACATCCATCACCTCAGCCTGGTATTATAGAAGAAGCGGATCTTGCTCCATGAGGTAATGAGTTCGGGTATAATGGTATGTGTCACTTTGATCCTCAAAACCTTTGAATATCTGCATTCAATTATTGTTGTTTCTAACAGGTGCTTGGACCTTATACCTATCCACTTGACCATATCTAGGGGGAGTGACAGGATGCCCTAGTAATCTTGTGCCCACAGGTTTTGAGTTGCCACTAGGGGAATTCATGAGAAGCCATCGTCCGCTCCCACCATACTTACCACTTTCCATCTTTCTCCCGCTCATCCATCCCATTACATTGGTCCAGGCATTGGGTTGGCCAAATATTTAAGGGTTGTGCCTTACCTTGTGGGAAGAAGGGGCTAAAGGCCCAGAGGTTAAAAGCAATTGGCAAAAGATAGAAGCTGAAGAATGAAACCTCGAGATGCTTCGCCCATGGATCCATGAGAAAGCAGTAAAAGGCTTCTCAACAAGAAACAGAGGGACCCATGAAAAATAATAAAACAAGACCTAGTTAGTGTATAGGGGGTCTCATCACGAGCAAGTCTATTAGGCCCATGGGTATGTAGCGGTATGACACTACCAATAGCTAGTCGCCACACGAGGGTAGTGTCTCTTGGTGGCATGGCCAAGAGAAAGGGGGTCTCATCACGAGCCAACCTTCTCATTTCCGTGAAATGCTTGTGGGTAACATTGCCACCACTGGTCACCACGCCAGGGTAGTGTCCTCTAACTAGCTTCTTGAAGGAAAAAAATAGTAAGAATAAAGAAAAAAGGCATGAATCGGCTTGGAAACATTTGCATCCATGATGGGTGTAGCTCAACCTCTATAAAGGCACCCACAGGTAAGCCATGCATTTCCCTGCTATCATTGCACTCGTTGCCCAGGCATCCCTTAGCCATTTCATCCACTCACATGGCTTAGATTTGATCTCTCCCGGAGACACCCCACATCTAGTGAGCATCAACCCAATAGGATGCCTTGTCACTTCCTCCGAACTTGGCTTGTAGATTAGTATAATGTCTTTGAGCACTTGCCCGGGTAAAAGGGGTTTTATGCACATGTTTAATAAACTTGATGATTAGATGTGATTAACATTGCTATGATCCCTATGACTTATGATCCCATGGAGGGCGTATCTGTTGATGTGTAGGACCATACCCTTATGGACAGGTACACATGTGGAGATGACTAGATCAGACCTCCATGGGGCTGAAAGCCCATCATATGGATGATGAGACCCCAACAAGGGGCAGAGACGGATTAGAGGGTTTTCACCGAAGAATAGGAGGACATTCCATCATAGGTAGCTTAGTAGACTTGTACCCAGGGGGTTGTTCCCTTTCCACTTGGACGTTGGCCTTGGAAGGCTGATGACGTCACCCAGGACACTCATGACTTCATCCAATGTTTATGGAGGTTTTGGGAGACAGTTGTGTCACGTGTGGCAAGTTCCTGAGGCCCAAGAAGGCCTAATGTTTTTCTCCTGGAGGTCAATGTTGCCCTAAAAGGGGCTAACACACCCTAAAAATGGCATGACGTCTTCATTTATGCTTGATTTAGGGTTTTATCATGACATTTAATGTAAAAACAATATTATTATGTATTTTTGGTCTTGTCGGCCTTTTGTGACCTAAAATTAAATTAAGGTCATTGGTATGGTATAAGTAAGAGAGCTAAAACTCTCTTTTAATCATGATCTTTCACTCACAATTGTGTGAGGTCTGAAATTTTCGGCCCTCATTAGGGTTTTGGCTGAAATTGTGTCGCACTTGTTGAAGGAGGCTTCTTTTTAATGATTTTTGGCATTATTCTTGGTGGAAGGTTTATAACTAGGGTTTGGCTTGATGAATGCTTGGTAAATGTAAGTGAATTTCTGCAATCCTTCCCTTACTTGAAGTGTTATGGTATTTTTACTTGCATTTTGTTAATGAAATTGCTGGAATAAACCCTAGGAAATAAGCACATGTTGGTGTCCTTATTTTAAGTCCTTACTAGATTATGCCAAGGAGCCTTTTACCTGTTGAAGACATTGTTAGGGCCTTGCCATTGTAATACCCTACCATTTCCTCTTCATGCTAGCTGATTTTACTTTAATATTGAGCTAAAAAAGGAGGAAGACGTGCTAAGGCCTAGGGTTGCCTACACCTCAGTAAGTCATTTTCCCCTAGGGTTTGATGGTTGAAGCCTTGGCTTACTAACACTTCACCATAAAAAATTCTCTTGTCTTTGGCCCTGCTATTATCATATGTTTCCTTCAATTCTTGTCGCTATCTTTTGACTCCATTTGCCCTATGAATGCAATGATCTAAGACCTTTATGCTTGAGTGCCTTGATCACAAACTTCAAAAATCCAATACCTTTGAACAAGTACTAACACCTTCTAACCCTAGCTTAGAATAACCTACTCACCCTATTGTTGCCATTATCCATTTGATTTATATCTATACTTTGCAGCAAATTAATGTTTCTTCAAGCAATTGAAAGATTGGCTAATGCATAGTAGTCTTTGCTTCAAATGAATGTTGGTATTGTGACATTGATGATAAATCGTTTTTGCTCATTGTGAAGCTTCTTTAAAAGCATTTATTGTGAAGTAGCATATTGTTATTATTGCTATTATATGTCATTGATTGTTTCACCAATAATATTAGTCAATTATATGAAGTACTAACTAACAAGTGACCTTGCAAATATAGTTTCTTGTTGCTTTGTTCTGGGCAAGTACATTTCTAGTTATTATTATCTTTTATTGGTTGTTTAGCTAGACTTTATGATCGGTGGTGACTTGTGAGAGGGAAAATTTTACCTTTGACTTTTATCCTTTTCCTTCTCAAAACCCCAGGTCACCGGGGACGTCTCCCCTGGGCCTACCACCCTAAATAGAAAGGGACTTCTTGTTGAGGTGATAGTGATAGGATAGTCTCTTGTTACATTCATTTGTCTTCATTTACCTTTCCTTTACATCCAAGTACAAACTGTGCGATAACACGCCACATGTCCCTGAATGGCTTGAGGAGGCGTGTTGCAACTCATGATAAAACTAAAACCGAGACTCGGATGGGAAAACCGACAGTTGCATTGGATCCAGAGCACCAAGTTCCAGCGAGTGGGGCCCCTCCATTATCATTTCATCCTCCAAAAAATCATTTGTTGGAGTATCTTCGACACTAGGGTTTTGCTCAATGAGGCATAGTGCAATTTCTGAAGAGGAGGTCGATTTTCAAGAACACTGTGTCAGGAATTTATGGGTAGTATAGTCACGTGGGCCTTGGCCAAACAAACTTGCGTGAGCTTATGGAATTTCGTTATGCTGCTCAGTTTGGATTTTATGGCCCTGGACCAAATTGGCCACATGTCCTTGATTGGCTTGAGGAGGCGAGTTGCAACTCATGATAAAATTCAAACTGGGACTCGGATGGGAAAATCGTCAGTTTCATTGGATCCAGAGCATCGGGTTTCAGTTAATGGGGTCCCTTTGCTGTTATTCCATCCTCTAGAAAACCATTTGTTGGAGTATCTCCGATACTAGGGTTTTGCTAAGAACTTATTACATATGTTTGACAATTTAACACCTTGTTAGGCTAGACATGGCAAGGCAAGTGAAGGAAAGGAATGGCATGGCATGGTAAGGCATGCTACCTGAAGGCATGTTATGGCATGGAAAGGCATGGTATGGCATTGCACATCATGGCATGGCATTGCAAGGCATGGCATAGAAAGCCATTTCATGGCAACGTAAGGGAATGCAAGGCAAGACATGGCAAAGTAAGGCATGGCAAGGAAATGCATGGCATGGCATGAAAAGGAATGGCATGGAATGGTAAGGCATGTCATGGAAAGTGAAGGCAAAGCGAGGCAAGACATGGCATGGAAAGTGAAGGCAAGGTAAGGCATGGCATGACATGGTAAGGCATGACATGGCAAGGCATGGCATGACATGGAAAGGCAAGGCATGGCATGGCATGGAAAGGCAAGGCATGGCATAGAAAGGCATGGCATGGAAAGGAAAGGCAAGGCATGACATGCAATGACAAGGCATGTCATGGCAAGTGAAGGCATGGCATGGCATGGCAAGGCAAGGCATGGCATGGAATGGCAAGTGAAAGCATAGCATGGCAAGTGAAGGAAAAACAAGTCAAGGCATGGCATGGCAAGTGAAGGCAAGACATGGAAAGGCATGGCATGGAAAGTGAAGACATGGCATGGCAAGTGAAGGCAAGACATGGAAAGGCATGGAATGGAAAGTGAAGACATGGCATGGCAAGGCAAGGCAATGCAAGGCATGGCAAGGTAAGGCAACGTATGACATGGCAAGGAAAAGAAAGGCATGTCAAGGCATGGAAAGGCATGGCATGGAATGGCAAGGCATGTCATGGCAAGTGAAGGCAAGGCATGGCATGGAAATGCATGTCATGTCAAGTGAAGAAAAGGCAAGGCGGGGCATGAAAAATCAAGTGAAGGCAATGCATGGCAAGGCAAGGCATGGCATGGAATGGCAAGGCATGTCATGTCAAGTGATGACATGGCATGGCATGGCAAGGCAAGGAATGGCATGGAAAGGCAAGTGAAGGCATTGCATGGCAAGTGAAGGCTAGGGATGATTTTAGAGGCTAAATTTTGCTCATGGGCTAATTTTCCATGGTTTTTCCAAAAACAAGATTCGCTATTTTAAAAATGATTCGCCCAAATTCTATAGGATAAAATTATTTTACCTTAAAAATCGCCAAATTTTTATAAAAACTATATAAAATACTTAGAAATTTGAATATTTTTAAACAAATATCGCCAAACATTTATATTTGACATATGAAGGATTAGTAATATTCGCCAAGGTTTCTACATTTTAAAATAAATTCCCATCCTTAAAATCATCCCTGGTGAAGGCAAAGCAAGGCAAGGCAAGGCATGGCATGGCAAGTGAAGGAAAAGCATGGCATGTCAAGGCAAGGTATGGCAAGGCAATGCATGGCATGTCATGACATGGAATTTCATGGCAAGTGAAGGCAAGGAAAGGTAAGGCAAGGTGAGGCAAGGAAAGGCATGGCATGGCAAGTGAAGGTAAGGCAAGGCATGGCATAGAATGACAAGGCATCTCATGGAAAGTGAATGTAAGGTAAGGCATGGCAAGGCATGGAAAGGAAAGACGTGGCATGTCAAGTGAAGGCAAGACAAGGCATGGCGAGGCATGGCAAGGAAATGCATGGCATGGCAAGGCAATGCATGGCATGGCATGGCATGGCAAGTGAAGGCAAGGCAAGGCAAGGAAAGGAAAGGCATGGCATGGAAGGTGAAGGCAAGGCAACGCATGACATGGAATGGCAAGGCAAGGCAAGGCAAGTTAAGGAAAGGCAAGGAAAGGCATGGCATGTCAATGCATGACATGGCAAGTGAAGGAAAGGAAAGTGAAGGCAAGATGATCCAAAAAGGATCCAGATAATGCTAAGAATAACTCGGAACTCACTGAGGCAACTCAGAACACTCAGAATGGCTCTAGAAGAAAGAGAAAGGGAAAAAATTTAGACTTCCCAAAACTCAGTGAAACTAGCATGATCATGAAGAGCGTGTCACAATATTTCTAACTACGCAAATGGCTTATCAAACGGAGTTACGATTTGAAATATATTCACGCTCAAAGTTGTGGTCAAACATGGCCACCCAACAGGGGATACATCATCATTCGTACGGTTGATGTTAGCAGCTGATAGGGTAGGGTGATGTCATCGTACAAGATGCTGACAGCAGTAGCTGACAGGGCAAGGTGATGTCATCATACGAGATGCTGACGACAGCCTATCATGTGGCAACACGATAGGTTTACATGTGTCACCCACTATTGGACTTTTTAGGGGTCCATGTGGGCCAATAGAAAAGTGCCACGTGGCACTCCTAGGAAACACCATGTGGCACCATCTGAGTAGCGCCACGTGTCAGTACAAAATCATTGGGCAACATGTCAACATACAGGTGGGCATATTAGTGGCCGCCACGTGGCCCAATCATCGAGCAACACATGGCAGCCCGAGAAATGTTCAATGTTGATCCATGAACAAAATTGGTTTTAAAAAAAGGATATGGTAGGTTCGCCAAATCTGGCAGACCACGCCAATGTTAGCCGACGATGAAATTTCGATAGCAGAATCACTATAGTTAGTAGAGCAGTCAATGGTCATATCAACACACACACACACACACACACACACACATATAAACCAATACCCAAAATGGAGTTCGGTGGGTTCGAACCCGGAACCTCCTCCTTACCCAATGCTTTAACAAATCTACCATAACCAACGCACCATATGGTGTTGTTTGGTATATCTGTCGACGTCATTACTTAAGAAAACCAATCCACCTAGAGCCAAAGGGGAGGTGCGACCGTGGGAATGGATTACAAGGCACAATTTGCCATGATTGCAGGTTACATAGGGCACAAAAATTGAGACAAAGTTTCTCTTGGGCCTGGGAGTGCCAGAGTCAGATCAGAGCGTGGAGACAGTCATTTTTGGGTAATTCGACGCCACAAATCCAATGGTGATGTTTGTTTTCTGATCTGAGCATTATTTCTGCAATTTGATTTCAAAATGATGTATATTCATGTATTTGACAAATTCTTTTCTTGAGTTAATGAAAAAGCCTACCCATTTGATAACAAGACCCAGAGATGTAGTCCACTAGGGACGAACTCTGTTATCAAGTTTTTTTGTTTACATCTGATGCTTATGTCTCTTCATTTTAATTTTTCCCTTCTTTAATGGTGCACTTTAATTTATGCTCATTTAATACAATTATTTATATGTCTCGATGAAAAGATCCTGGATCATGTTGGTATCAGAGCAGTTGTCTTTGACTTGAATTGTTGAGTTTGAATGCTTACTATGGCCAAGCATAAGCAGGGTGAAGGAACTCTAAAGACTTTCAATCCTAAAGCTGGCCATATACCCAGAAGGAAGAAAATGGCAAAAGAGGACAAGCATGATGAATAGGAGAAAAACTTTCACATGATCTTTTATCGCATGTCAGAAATGGTCGAGCGAATGTATAAAGATTACAAGAAGAGGATGAAGAAGAAAGGGAAGAAAAAGGAAGCACATGCAAATGATGATGCTTCGGTAAACCAAGGGGTTGGAGGAGATCCTCCTAAGCCTCCATCTTCACCTTCGAGTTCTAGTTCTTCTTCCTCTGAGCATTCTCATCATTCTAGCCATAAAGCCTCTTTTAAGAAACCATTATTAAATCTTGATGTAAAATTTTCTTTAGCTATGTTTAATGGAGATGTTAATCCTGAAAAGCTAGATAATTGGATCCGAAAGGTTGAAGTGTATTGTCATGTCCAGCATATAGATGAAGAGGAAGTTAAAGTGCAATTGGATTCTCTTCAGTTGGAAGGCAGTGCTCTCGTATGGTGGGAGAGCAAGCTTCAGGATAGAAGTAAGCGTGGTAAGCTTCTTTCCTCATGGTCAGAATTTAAATTATCGATAAGGAAGCAATTTTATCCATTAGGATATTTACATAAAGCAATGATGGAATGACAAACTTTAAGGCAAAGTAAAGGAAAAATTGTACAAACTTTCACAGAAGAATTTAGGAAGAAATATCTTGCATTAAACATTCCTTTGGATTCTTATGAGACTTTAATGAAGTACACTGGCACACTTCAAAGTTATATTCGACATACTTTGCTCCTTTTTAACCCCACTAGTCTTGACAAAGTATGTGTGCAATCCACTCACCTTGAGAACGGGGGGAAACATGTTCAAGAAGATCCCACAAAGAAACCTTCCAATTTCCCACATAAGACTTTTAAGAAGTTTAAAAGGAAGGAAAAGAAGACTGCTATAGTGACGAGAGAAGGAGGGAAACCATGTTGCACTCATTGCAAGAAGAGAGGTCACGATGAGGAACATTGTTGGAAACTGAATCCGGAAAATAAACCGAAACAGTTCGGTGGAAAGGGGAAGACAAAGACCATTTCTATGATACATCAAGATCTTGGTTCCAATTCAGGAGATGAAGGAAAGATCACAGCAGTTGGAGTACAAGGTAAAGATTCTCTTCATGCTAGTTCTAGTTCCAATGATGAATCTGATGTTGATGAATCAAAGAGGAATGAGTTATTTCACATAAGAGTTGTATATAAACATACTAAGATAGATACACTATTTTATTCGAGTTCCCAAGTAAACTTAATATCTGAAGCATTTGTCAAGAAAATGGGTCTTGAAACGAAACCACATCCGAAACCTTATCCTCTTGGTTGGGTATGTGACAAAGCAAAACTTAATGTCACCAAACAATGTAGGATCGGATTTGCTATTGCTTCAAAATTGATTGATGAAGTTGATTTGGATGTTGTACCACTTGATATATGTGGCATAGTTGTCGGAAGTCCTTATCTTTATGATAGAAAAGCAGTCTTCTTTCGACATGAGAACAAATACCACCTTACTAAGGGGGGAGTGGAATACATTGTTAGAGCTCACAACATGAGGGTAAATACAACACTTGTTAGTGTAGGGAAAATGAAAAAGACTTGATTACCAGGTGAATGTGTGTCAATTACCGGGCCTTAAATAAAATCACGATGAAAAATCGATATCCTCTTCCTCGCATAGATGATTTACTTGATCAATTGAAGAATGTTGTCTATTTTACTAAGTTGGATTTGCGTAGTGGATATCATCAAACCAGAGTCGCAAAACATGATGCATCGAAAACCACCTTTAAAACCAAACAGGGATTGTTAGAGTGGTTGGTTAAGCCATTTGGGCTTTGTAATGCTCTGACAACTTTCATGCGTGTGATGAATGATGTATTCAGGCCTTTCATAGATGACTTTGTGATTGTATATTTAGACGACATCCTTGTTTTTAGCGGGACTTGGGATGAGCATGTGAGGCATGTAAAGCAAGTATTAGATACTCTACAAAGGGAAACGTTGTATGTAAAATTGTCTAAATGTGAATTTGGCAAGACTGCACTTGTATACTTAGGTCATATTGTAGGAGGAGGACAATTGAAAATTGACCCTTCCAAAATTGATGTAATTGTAACTTGGCCTGAGCGAAAAAGTGTAACTAAAGTTCAAAGCTTCTTAGGTGCAGTCCAATATTGGAGGAGATTCATTCCAAACTTCTCCTTCATAGCAGCTCCTCTGCATGCCTTAACCAGTGTGAAGAAAATTTTTCAATGGGAAGGAAAGCACCAAAAATATTTCGACACTTTGAAGGGAAAGATCAGTACCGCACCAGTATTAGCATTATTGAATCTTCAACAACCTTTTGAGATCGAGACAAATGCCAGTGGATACACCATGGGTGCAGTACTAATGCAATATAGTAAGCCTATATGTTACCTCTCTGGAACTTTTAACCAAGTTGTTGTTAACTATCCTACAAATGATAAAGAGTTGTATGCATTAATGCAGAGTGTGAATAAATGGAAGCACTACTTGTTAGGGAAGGAAACCATTATACATACAGATCACCAACCCTTACAGTATCTTCAATTTGGTCTATGATTGAAGATACTGTAAGGGTTGGTGAAGATACAGGTGGATGGGTTTTCTACAACAACTTCACTTGGTAATCAAGTACAAAAAGGGTACAAGTAACAAGGTAGTTGATATGCTTTCTAGAACTCCTATTGTTGCTTCTATTATTTCGAAAAATGCTTCTTTATATCATGATAGCTATATAGAACAATATGCCATCGATGAAAATTTTAAAGAAGTACATACGAAGCTAACCCTTGGTGCATAGGTAGAGAACTATTGTCTGCAAGGAAAGTTACTTTACCATCTTGGGAAGCTATGTATTCCTACAAGTGAACGAGTCCATGTAATACGAGAAGCTCATACTTCTCTTGTGTTTGAGAATTTTTGGGTAGGAAAAACTATGGCTCATTTGCAGAGGTTTTGTTATTGGCCTCAAATGAAAGCAATTGTAACTAAATATGTAAAGGGGTGTGTGATGTGTTCTACTTGTAAGCCCACTAATAGAAAACTGGGGCTATACTCACCACTTCATGTTCCATCCCGTCCATGGGAAAGTATATCCATGGATTTTGTAGCGGGTTTACCCATGACCAAAGGGGGTCATGATTATTTGTATGTTGTAGTGGATAGGTTCAACAAGATGTGTATCTTAATGCCTTGTAAAACGCAGATCACAGCTGAGCAAACTTCTAATCTCTTCTTTCAACATGTTTGGGTTCACTTTGGATTACCCACATCTATCATCTCGGATCGAGATACTCGATTCCTTGGGGACTTTTGGACAAGCTTGTGGAGAATGATGGACACCAAGTTGAAGAGGAGCATTTCTTTCCATCCACAGACCGACGGACAGACAGAGGTGGTAAATCGAACAATGGTACTTTTGCTTCGAGGCTACTGCAGCAAGCATCCCAAGATATGGGATGAACAAATACCCTATGTACAACATGCATACAACCGAGCTTTACATTCATCCACTCAGAGTTCACCTTTTGAGACATGTTTTGGGTACTTACCAAAAGTTCCTTTGGACTTGATGTATGGGAGAGATACCGATGTAAATGAAGAACGAATAAAGGACAGAGCCCGCAAGTTCATTCAGAGGATTCAACAGATACACCAGGCAATCAAGGAACAACTGGAGAAAAGTCAAGCAGAATATAAAGGTCGGCATGACAAGCACAAGGTTGATCATCAGTTCCAGGATGGAGACCGAGTATGGCTTCACATCAGTAAGGAGAGATTGAAGGGTGAAGGCAAGAAACTCAAGCCCATTCATTATGGACCCTTCACTATCATGGAGAAGAGCGACACCAATTCTTTTCGTCTGGATCTTCCACCTTATATGCAGATCTACTCAATTGTGAACGTTGAGAACTTTAAATTTTTTTAGCCTCCCATGATCATGGATCAAGATGAGTAAGTTTCAATACCATCAGTTGATGAGTTTGCACCTGAGTACTTGGATGAGCTACATGAAGATATCATCTTGGACAGGTGGATGAAGACTTCACGGAGGGGTGATGTTGATTATCTTCGAGTAGGATTAAAAGGCACACATCTAAGCAAGGAAAAGTGGATCAAGAAGTACAAAGTGAGGGGACTCTTCCCTCACTTACCAGTTTATTGATGAAAGCTTTTGGTGGTTCAAAAAGCTCTCAGTGGGAAGGCGTGATCCAAAAAGGATCCAGAGAAGGCTAAGAATAACTTAGAACTCACAAAGGCAACTCAGAACGCTCATAATGGCTCCAATAGACAGAGAAAGGGAAAAAATTCAAAGTTCCCAAAACTTAGTGAAAACAACATGATCATGAAGAGCACGTCGTAAGATTTCTAACGACGAAAATGACTCGTCCAATAGAGTTACGGTTTGAAAGATATATGCGGTCAAAGTTGCGGTCAAACAGGGCCAATTAACATGGGACACATCATCATTCGTATTGTTGATGTTAGCAGCTAACAGGCTAGGGTGATGTCATCATATGGGATGATGACGTCAATATTCCATGTGGCAGCACTAGAGGTTTCCACGTGTCGCCCGCCATTGGACTTTTCAACGGTCCATGTAGGCCAATAGAAAAGTGCCACGTGAAACCCCCAGGAGACGCCACGTGGCACCATCTAGGAAGCACCACGTTTCAGTACGGAATGACTGGGAAACATGTCAGCATACATGTGGGAGTATTAGTGGCTGCTACATGGCCAATCATAAAGCGACACGTGGCAGCCCGAGAAATGTTCAATGTTGACAGGTGCACAAAATTGGTTTTAAAAAAAGGGTATGGCAGGTCCACCAAATCTGGCAGACCATGCCAATGTTAGCCAATGATGGAAGTTCGATAGCATAATCACTATAGTTAGTGGAGCATCCAATGGTCATATCAACAGACACACACACACACACACAAACACATATATATATAAACCAATACCCAAAATGGAGTCCGGTGGGTTCGACCCCAGAACCTCTGCTTTACCCAATGCTTTAAAAAATCTGCCATAACCAACGCACCATATGGTGTTTCTTGGTATGTCCATCGACGTCATTACTTAAGAAAATAAATCCACCCAGAGCTAAGGGGGAGGCACGACTGTAACGTACGACCACAGGCATGGATTACAAGGCATAGTTTGTTATGATTGTAGGTTGCAGAGGGCACAGAAACCGAGACACAGTTTCTCTTGGGCCTGAGAGTATCAGAGTTAGATCGGAGCATGGAGACAATCATTTTTGGGTAATTCGACACCACGAATCCAGTGGTGATGTTCGTTTTCTGATTTGAGCATTATTTTTGCATCTTGATTTCAGAATGATGTATATTCATGTATTTGCCAAATTATTTTGCTGAGTTAATGAAAGAGCCTACCCATTTGAGAGAAGGACCCAGAGACGTAGTCCACTAGGGATGAACTCCGTTATCAAGTTTTTGTGTTCAGATCTGATGTTTATGTCTCTTGATTTTTAAGTTTTCCCTTCTTTAATGGTGCACTTTAATTTATGCTCATTTAATACAATTCTTTATAAGTCTCGATGAAAAGTTCTCGGATCACAAGGCAATGCAAGTGAAGATAAGGCAAGGCATGACAAGGCAAGTGAAGGCAAGGCATGGCATGGTAAGTGCAGGCATGGCATCGTTTGGGAAGGAAAGGCAAGGAATGGCATGGCAAGTGAAGCCAAGGCAAGTCATGGCATGGAATGTCAAGGCTATCTCATCTATGAGAATAATTTCTAAGGGTTTTGACATTGCATTTCAAGAGGTGAGAGGTTTGTGGTAGAAAACGATGTTTTATCATGATCTCACTAACAATTGATTGTGACAAGACACGTTGGGCTGCATTGCAGTCTTTAGAATGAGATTTCTTACCCAATTCTTTGAAAAGCATCTACAAGGTTTCTAACAATATGATGACTTGTTTCTACACTTTTGATTGTTTTAATGCCTAAAATTCTCCAAGTAGCAGTCAAACTTCTAGATTTTAACAAATCTAAAAATAATTGACATTTAACAACATCGGATTTTGGTTCAAAATATTCTTTAATGATTTTATAAGAGTGATAATGAATAATACAGTTAGGTAACTTGCCTTTAAGTGATTCTATACCACTTTCATCGACCTGAATGCATTTAGGAATTCTTCGCTGCATAGTGCTCAATCTAGGTAGGGATGATGAACCCTTATTCTATAACTCTTGACCTCCCTGGTGTGGAGTTAACAATGTTGCAGTTCTTTCCCCTTCAATCACTGGCAGATCAATTGTGGGAGGAGAGTGGACATGGTATTGACTAGTTTCTAGAACGTTTGACTGCCAACAAGAGATTGCACCACAAGAACTTCTTTGTTGCAATGTTGTACACTGATTGCTTCTCTAATTTCATCCATTTTATAATCAAGTCCAAGAAAATTCTCCATCATATTGTCATCCACAATAATTTGTCTTGATGAGATACTGGATGGATTTCTCTCTAATGAACTCTTTCACTTTGCTTATGGTGATGGAGGAGAAACAATGGCGGCATCTGTTCTACTAGAAATTGGATTTCCCTCTCCTAAAATCCTAAGCTTTGACATACGTAACTTTGCTTTTTCTCTTTCTTCTTTTACATTTTTGATTGGTTTCTAATTTTTTCTTGAGGAATTTCTTTCTCAAATCCATTGGTTCCCCATGTTTAAAGATAAAAATTCCAAACACCCACCATAAATTTGTCTTTGTATTATGTAATAAGGCACAACCAAGTGGAGAAATTTGTTTTTGTATTACAAAAGAAGAAACATATAATAATTCCAATTCCAATTCCAATTCCAAGAAGATACAAACAACAATTCCAATTGCACTTGGATAAATTTGTCTTCCAATAACAAGAAGACAGAAGAAGATAGAAACAACAATTCCAATTGCACTTGGACAATTTTGTCTTCCAATTCCTAGTAGACACAAGAAGATACAAACAACAATTCCAATTTCACTTGGATAAATTTGTCTTCCAATTCCAATAAGACATAAGAAGATACAAACAACAATTCCATTTGCACTTGGACATATTTGTCTTCCAATTCCAAGAAGACACACGAAGATACAACCAAAAATTCCAATTGCACTTGAAAAATGTGTCTTCCAAATTTTCCTACATTGGTCTGGCAATAGCACAAAAGTATCTATGAATCTAAGAAGAACACTAAAATAAGTAAAACATGTTTGTGCGGGGTAATTTTGTCTTAAGTTGTCATGGGTTTTTGTTGGCCATAAGATAGATTAGGTGGGGTGTGCTTGGCACAAAAAAAATGCCTAGTAGGAACGCATGCGTGTTCCTAGAATGCGTGCACACTAAATTGTGTGTGTGTTCTAGGAATGCATGCGCATTCCATCTAAGCATAAAATAGCAATAGCTACAACTCATTCAAGTCATAGGGTCATGTGCGTGCTCTTAATGCAACATATATAGAATTTATTATAGACCAAACATCTTTATGAATAAAGATGTATAGGGGTATGGGGACAACTAAGGCCTAAGGGGTTAGGATTGAAAGAGTTTTCAAGAATACAATAATGGTTAGAGCACCAATATGTGGGTGATGTGGGTGCAAGGGTTGTACACAAGGTATATGCATAGTGCACTCAGGGATCGAGTGTAGAGAGGGTTAAGGGTTGAGAATAAGTTATTCCTGGGCTTAGAAGGAGCTAGGGGGGTCTATGTCATGGTCTACATCAAGCTCTAGGTCATCGTCTAAATCTAGATCTAGCTCTATGTTGTGGTCTAGGTCATGGTCTACGTCAAGCTCTAGGTCATCGTCTAAATCTAGCTCTAGCTTTATGTCTAGGTTTAGGTTTAGGTCTTGACATGTCTAGGTCAAGGCCATTTATTTTCTTGTGATGAAGGGAGGGGGGCTACAAACAGAGGAAGAAAGAGAGTGTGAGAGGGGGAGAGGGGAAGAAAAATAAAGTGAGGGACAAGGAAACAGAGAGGGGGGGTAGAGAGTGAGAGTATGGGGGGTCTATGTCATGGTCTGTGTCAAGCTCTAGGTCATCATCTAAATGTAGATCTAACTCTATGTCGTGGTCTAGTTCATGGTCTACGTCAAGCTCTAGGTCATCGTCTAAATCTATCTCTCGCTCTATGTTGTGGTCTAGGTCTATTTAATGGTTATCGTATAGGTCTAGGTCATGCTCCAGGTCTTGCCATGTATATGTCTTGCTATGTCTAGGTTTAGGTCTAGGTCATGCTCTAGGTCTTACCATGTATATGTCTTGTTATGCCAAGGTTTAGGTCTAGGTCTTGACATATCTAGGTCCATGCCATTTCTTGACGTGTATAAGTAATCCATTGGGAGAATAATAAAAACTTAACACTCACCTTACAGGTGAGACTACATTTCTTTGTTGCACATAACCTTTATTCGTCATGAGACATGCCTTGCCTTTAGATGGACAAAGAGAGATGGAGGTAGAATGTTAAAGAATTATTTTCTTGTTTGGGTACTCAGTTGGTTCATAGCTCATCCTATCATCCTCAATCTGATGGACAAACTGAGATAGTGAACAAATGTCTGGAAGGCTACCTTCGTTGCTTTGTCTCTGATAAATAAACACAATGGTTCAAATGGTCACCCTTGGCAGAATGGTGGTATAACACTTCCTTTCATACTGCAACAAAAATGACACCATTTATGGCACTCTATGGATACCACCCTCCTTCCATCACTTCTTCTCTAAAAGAAAAATCTAAGGTTCAAGCAGTGGAAGACCACA
>ML789720.1:28399-39914 GCA_009831015.1 Picea engelmannii | reverse complement strand
TCATTGTCAACTATGGCCTCCCCCACAGCTCCAAGGTCATCTCTCACCTGTGTCAACCTGGTAAGACATGTGACCACATTTTCAGCCTTGGTCATTTTAATGCTCTTCAGTTTTTCCCTCAAAACCATCTTCCGGTTTTCATTTGTACTCTAGTTCAACTTCATCAAAGACTCCCACATCTCATAAGAACTTGTCTTCCCCGTCAAGTGAGGAATCAAATGGTCCTTGATGGTATCAAGAATAATCCTCTTAGCCTTGATACTCTTCGTAGTGTATACTGCAAGAAGAGTAGCATCAGTAGGTACAACCACAGGATGTGTTGTGGTATTCTCAACAATGTCCCACAACTCATTTTCTTGCAACAGAAAGATCATCCTCTCTTTCCAAGCACCAAAGTTTGTTGCCACATCAATTTTGTCCTCCACTCTCAAACCTGTAGCCATTGACCCCTTTTTGCTGAAAATGAAAAATTCAAAGTTTTGTCCAGTAAAGTGACTGTTGTTCCAATTTTCCGACTTGCTGAAATATTCATGCTTCTCTTTAACTCAGTTTTGATGCCATGTAAAATTTTAGACCCCACCCAGTTTCAAGTCTCGCTGATTTTTCAGCCAATGTTTAATGCCCAAACCCAGTTTTATGACATCCAATTAAACTCAACATAAAATAAATTTTTAGAACTAAAACATGAGGATTCTGAACTTCGTTTTAACACAGAAATAAAATATAACAGCAACACATATAACTCAGAAAAAATAACATAGTAATTTTTGGTCTAACAACGACCCTGGAAAAACCCACAAGGGGAAAAATAGTGAGAGAGGGATTTTTATTATTTTTGTGCTTCAGAGAAATTCTTCTACAACATATTCATCTTCAGAAAAAATACACAAACTTATCTCAACCTGTTTCTTCTGCAAAGACTCCTTCTGAACAGTCTGGATGAAGCTCCTTAATTTCTATCCCAGAAATTTGTACACTGTATAGTTGTCCCAGCAATAAATGTTGTACGTAATGTCTCGAAATTTTGCCAAAAAAATTGACTAAGACTGTACGGAATACCCAACAGGAAAATACCTTGAAACTCGTGCCAACCTCTTCGAAAAATGTGAACATAATTTCTGGACTGTATGACCCTCAAAAATTGTGCAAGTTCGTACGGACTGTACGAATTTACTTTTCCAAAAATTCATGCTTAGTAGGCTCCTCAATTTCTATGCCACTAAATGCAGTGTGGCTGCCTTGGGATGCATGCCAACACTCTCAGAATTTGTTATTGTTGTCCTCCTTGATTTTTGTGCACATTAATGGTTGTACAACCTTGACAAATTCGTATTGTACGGACTGTATTAACTGATGTCTGTTGCCTTGAAGTGTGTGCCATCTCTCAGCCTTGAAATGTGTTCCAAATCTCTTCCAATGTCTTCTCTCTTTCTCAAGCTCAACCTCCTCCTCTTGCTCTCTCAAAAATGATCAATCAACCCTAGCTAGGGTGCGCCCTCCTACCCTAATTGACCTCATGGTGGTAGGTGAAGAGTCTCTTAATCCAACAATTGAGATTGGATTAGATGAGTGGATGAGATTGAGTGTCTATTCACTCACCCCCTCACTTAAGTCATAAAGTCACGTTTTAATTTGCATCGCACAAATTAAATGACTAGGGTCCACATTAGGCACTTTCTTACCCCTTAGGGGCCTAGGTGATGAGAAACACTTGCCTAAGTACTTTTTAATTATTTTTAACAGAAATCACCACATAAATGTAATCTATTATGAACAAATTGCTTTCTAGCATATTTATTTAAATTGCCTTGCTAATATATTTACTCAATACTTTGTTATGGAGAGTAGCTTATATAGTTTACTAGGTTTATTAACAAAAAAGTATTCTATTATTAGGTTTGAATTAGACTAATGGCCTAGGGTGAAAAACTTAAGAACTTTGAGGCCATGTTGAAAGAAAATTGGATATTTTTTCCCATGGAAATAATTATTTGCATGTAATCCAATCATCTATGTTCACTATTTCTATTTACAGAGTCTAAACGTATGTTCGAGTTTTGTGTTTGTACTAGGGTGTTTTTTTGTTTTTGTATGTATGTATTTTGTAGATTATGCTCTTAATTTTGAAATTTGTTGCCTTTAACTATTGTCTTGCAGATTTGATGTTGATCATGATTGTTGGTTATGTAAGGCAAAGTTAATCTTTATTGGGAGTGCAATTGTGGGACCGAATTCCAGCTGCAATTTTACTTATGAATATGTTGGGTGAAGTTTTGTTAAATGAGGAGATAGGCCAATAATTTGAGAAAAATCAATGTTTTCTTAATGTTAATCATTCCTACTAAAATTCAACAAATTTGGGTAATGCATATCTTTGCCTTCCTAAAAAGAAGCAAGATGGTTTTAGTCTAGAGCCCCTTGAATTAATTGTTTGGGCACTATTTTTGTTCTAAAAGGAAAGTCTATTGGTTAGATAGGTCTATTTTCTAGCATGGTTGTCAATTTAGTTATCATCCTCAATTCTGAAGCTTGCTCTTTGGTTATGCATAAGCATCAACCTTCAAGTGTTATATGCCTAGTGTAATAAAATAAAATAAAAAATGTAGAACTAAATGTTTTTGGAGGCCATTACTCTATAATAGTTCTATGTAAATCTACAGTCTGAAATACAATTTACCACATCATGTACAAATGATGTACATTTTGCACCATCAGGGGCAACTGTTAGTTATATTATCCATCCCATATATTTATTTATGTATATAAGAGTCTTTAAGATATGCTCAACTAATTATTTCTACTATATTTTAATGGCTTATATACTCATCATATAGTCCTAAGTAATTATAGATACTAATAGGTGTTATTAACAGTATTAAACAAACATAAATTATCTAAGCTCATCAAGCTTTGTGGTTCTCAAGATCTAACAATTTGCAATGGTCTAATGAAGTGGTTGAAATCCCATTGGATGATTTGTATCCATGGGCTTGGCAGTAGTGTTGTATATTATGTGATATCAAATACTCCATTTACAACCAAACAATAAATTTGTACATCTTATATGACCACGAGTCAAACTAAATCATAGACCTTTAACCCTAACTCTAAACTTTTTCATGCAAAAAAATCCCAAGAGAAGAGAATTATAATCATCAAAAGTACTCTATCTTCAACAAGAATAAAATTGATCTTTTGTTTATTTAAGGATTTAAATAATGAATTAAATCTCCTATCAAGTAAGGATAATATTAAAGACCTCTATCTTGCAACCAAAGCTATCTACCTTCTGGCAGAAACCTTAAATCAATATGTATTCTATTTAGATCAAGGATTGGATTTGGTTGAAGAGGCCTAGTCTAGAAAATCAAACCTGGTAGTCTCTGGCACGTAAAAAATGCCCCCTGAAAAGGCAGCCCGACAAATTTGGACAGTCAAATTGTAGCCTTTGGAGTTTCTTGAGTGGAAATCTTAGCAATTATTTCACATGCTTTTCTTTGATGGTGCATCAAAGGACAAGCCAGAGGTGGCGGGGGGTGAAATTCAAGATCCTGAAGGAAATGAAATTGGTAAATATGCTTGGATTCTAGGGATGATGTCTAATAATCTGGATCAAGCCTATGCTTTATGGTATGGCCTTGTCTTGGCTAAGGAGGATGGAATCCAAAGAATAATGGTGATTAGTGATTCTTTATTTATAGTCCAAGTTGTAATCGATAAAAGAATCCCCTCATATGTCAAAATAACATCCCTCGTATCTCAAATCAAACGATTGGCTCATTCGTTTGAGTGAATTCATTTCCTTCATGTCAAAGGAGGGCTCAATGTTGAAGTGGACTTTTGGGCCAAGAAGGACAAACTTCTTCATCAAGGAAGTCTTTGTTTAAATAGGGTTGGCAACACACTTCTCATTCCCTAGTCAAATGTGAGATCACATGGACATTGAAGAATAATCCATCCCTCCTCAATCAATCGAGGATGGAGAAGATTAGGATAGAGTACTCTCTTATTCTCTTACTATTTTTCAAAAGTGTTTGTTAATTGGGACAATATATAAGGATAACAACTAGTGAAAATATTTGGAAGCCAAGTCTAGTCATAGAAGTCTTAGTTAGAGTGCTCTAAAATAGGTTGACAGTTGAATCTATTTTTTTATCCAATTTTGATGTAATTTTTTGCTACAACCTCACTACAACCCCTCCCTTTGTAATATAAAATATCTTTTAGTTTCCGTTTTCACACACACACACACACACACATATTAAAGACCTCTATCATAAGTTTACAACAACCCTCTCTACTTCCATCAACAAGTTATCTATTGAGGTGTCATGTAAAAAGGAAAATAGAACAACCAACCCTTGGTAGGATAAAGATTTTGGGTTCAAGCGACTAGCAAAAGGGAAATCTAAGGACATTGAAGGCTACCAAGCTAAAATCCTAAAAATTGAAGGGTATGTCCTGATCCCTCACATTCACAAGCTCTTCAATTTGGTAGTCAAGCAAGGTTTCTCTAAATCGTGGACTCAAAGCCTCAATGTTCAAAAGTGGGGGAAAAAAAAACCCCTCTAATTATAGGACCATTAAGTTTAGCCCTATTTTATCCAAGCTATATGGAATTATTCTGAAAAAGAAGATCAACCTATGGCTAGAAAGCCAAGGAAAAAGGGTAAAGGCCAAGCCAAATTTAGGAGCTATCAATCAATTATGGACGACCTTGTTACACTTAGGATCATTGTTGAGGAGTGTTTTAATAATAAAACCAATCTTTTATGTTGCTTTGTTGACCTTATAAAAGTGTTTGCATGGTATGTAGAACTAACCTTTGGAATAGACCAGAAAAGCTAAAGTTCCTTTCAAGTTGAAAGCTACGACGATCAGGTTGTAGGAGAACATTATTACCAAGTTTATTAACACTAAGGATTGGTCATAAGATATTAATTGTAATATTGGAGTTAAGCAAGTTTGTCGCATGTCCACTACCTATTTTGGCATATACATTGACAAGTTAGAGGGCTATTTGGAAGAAGTAGGGGGTGTCACAGGGGATTTTTCTAGAATGATCATTATCCTTCTTCTATATGTTGATGATATTGTTCTTATGGTGAAGTGTCCCTATCATCTCGATAAGAAACTAAGAATTCTCAAGGATTTCTTCTCTAGTATGGGTATGATTGTTAACACTGATAAGACAAAGGTTATTATACAAATCCAAAAGATCACTTGCAATAGTTCCATGTATGGAAACAACAACTTGAAGGAAGTGAGTTCATGCAAATATCTTGGAGTCAATCTGCATCACAAGTTTAACTAGAACTATAGCACTGAGAAAAAGATAAACAGAGGGTGGAACGATTATTTTGACCTTGAAAACTAATCCAAATAAGATCTCCACCAAAATCTTTTGTAAACTTTGTAATAAGAATTTAGTTGGTTTTTTTGTCAAAGTTGAGAAGATGTCCAAAATTTACTTGGAAGTTGAAATGAACCTTTGTGATGGTTGGCCTTCCAAGGAAACCCATTAAAAATGAAGGTTGTGGTGACGAAGGACATCAATGGGGGAGATGCAAAGAGAACTTGGGAATCTTGAAGGGCAGTAGCATAGATGAGAGCTAAAAGAGTGCAAGCTTCTTTAAGATCAGAGGATGAAGGATTCGAGGAGCTTCTCCACGATGAGTGAAGGTGTCTTTGAGCTATGCTCATTTGGAATTCTTTTTGGTAGTGAGTGACAATGGATGAGATTTATGAACATGATTATCTCACCCCTTGTAATGAATTTCCATAGCATAATAAATCCTCAATGAATATGGTTTTCTCGTTTTTGTTTCCAGGGTAATATCCTCATGTCTATGGTGTGGGTTCATTTATGTATTGTGTGCTCGAGCACTCTATGCTATGGATGTTGTATTTCTTGATGTTTGGGTCATGTTTATTAATTATTGGATCACTGCATGATAGCTATAACAATCTCAGTCATGTAAACACAACGTAGAGACCTTGTTATATTTGTTGGTTGTTTCAATGTTGATCAAAATTATAGGTCCAATTTCACTTGCTTTGAATCGTTAGCTTCCCACATAGATCAATTTCACATTTAATTGTGTTCATCAGTTGGGTTACTAAATTTTTGATGTTGTTCGGCCTAACCAAACCACAAGCTACTATGCATTTATTTTTTTGATTGTGTATGTTGTTGAACCATTTTAATGTTATCAAAATCACTCAAAATGTGACACTATTTTTCAAGAACATGCTTGGCAAGCTAAAACCCAAGCACCTTGGTGGATTCACATGTAGGCATACAGAATGTTCATGGGAATTTACACCACAACAAATGTAAAGGCATTTGATTTGTAACTGGACCATGTGTTTTGCTACAATCATTCCAATCTAGGCTTAGTTACACCCTCTTCAACATTCTATATGAGTTACAACTTGTGTCCAATAAACAATATGTTGAGTTTCTTATACACGAGAAACTAAAGAAGATTGCAATGTGTTTGAATTGGAGGAATCTCTATTTAAATTGTTTGTATTCAATAAAGTGGGTGTGCCAATGCTACAATGCATTCTAGTAGACTTGAACCTTTATGCAAGTGTGTGCTACAGTGGTTGTTGTTTGGATAGTTGTTAATACTGTGTCGATGTATTAACTAAATGAAAGTGTCGTGTAAGCACAGTAGAACAACATAAATTACAAAATATTGTAGGGTGCATAGTGAACTCAACCGCAAAGTAAGAGAAGATGATCAAATTTGGAATTGTAATGACAATAATTATATTTCTATAGATATTTTTGTTGATAAAATAGGTAGGCCATAGGCCTGTTGTTTACATATCATATAGGCATCAAATTAGGTTCAAAAGACTTGGGAACTACTTGCTTGGTAGACACCTACAATACTTACCAAAACATTGGAGAATCATTGCATCCAAGATTATTATGGAGCAGAAAACCCAAGATCGCTAGAATACCTCATGAAGAACATGATAGGGGGGATCTAGAAGCTAGGTTTGCTCAGTTGGAGAAAATCATTACTACATTGACAAAATTGGTAATGCAATTGTTGGTGAAGAAAGATATCGAATCAAAATCAATAGAGATTGAGCATGAAGAAGACAAGACAGACCAATAAGATTCCATGTGCAATGATTTGGGTAAAAACCAGTATTTTTCTTCATCTTCCCATATTCCTTTCAAAGTTGAAGAAAAACTTGAAATACCCATGTTTGATGGACTAGTTAATGTTGAAGTCTTGAATAGCTAGTTGAAACAAATGGAAGTTAATTTTGGCCTTTATCAAATCCAAGAAACACAACAGATTTCTTTGAGGATGATTGGACATGCCTTGTTGTGGTGGGAAAGATATGTGGATGCATTGAGAATAGGCAAGAAGCCCATGATTGTAAAATGGGAGGACTTCAAGGCATTGTTGAAGTCATAATTTTATCCCATGGGATACAAAGAGGAGCAACTCATGAAGTGGCAGTACCTTTTGTGAGAACAAGGACAAGGGGTGCAAGAATACACTTATGAATTTAGGAGGCAAGCCATCAGGTTGGGTATCTCTTTGGAAGAGCCAAGTGTTGGTTGTGGAGCCTGATTATCTTATACGCAGGTATGCCTATCCCCGTTTTGTCGGGGGTTTGGGGGAGGATCCCTGGAGGAAAATTTTGGGAAAAATTACCTTGTAAAATATTGTAATTTCATAGTCAATCTGAACTGTTCATTATAAGGTCGCAGATCTGACGTTAAAATTTGTGTTAGGGTTTTTTTCCCTAGAAGGCAACCCTCTTTTATGAGGAATTGTATTGCGGTTATGTGTGTAGTAGATGGAATATTTTATTCCGAGAGAGGAGACTATGAGAGAAAGAAGAGGAGGTTACAACGGGTGTGTTGTAGGTTGTATCCCTTCATTTGTTGGAGAATAATAAAGGAAGTACCCAAAAAGTTCTCTAGCGGGCGTAGCCCACACTAGGTGAACCACATATATTTGTGTCTCTCTTGTATTTTGTATCTTCTATGTTTTTATTTCCGAATCTATTTTATTTTATTGCTCCACGTTCCTGTTTTTCTAACACCAAGAGTGGTGGTGAAGTACCTTGGAGGAATTTTCAACCATATCTGAAGACAATTGCAACTTCTTAGTGTGAAAATCATAGACAAGGTGAGAAAGAAGGTTCTCTATATTGAGTTGGACTCCAACAAGGGGCAACATCATATGGGCCAAGATGAAACCAATAGGATAAGCGACGAGAAGACGATATCCAAGGATAAAAAAAGGGGGGATCCTAATAGACATTGAAAACATTGCGATGTGGAAAGGCACATAGAAGAGAAGTGTTAGAAACTTCATCCAGAATTGCATCCAAAGTGGCTAAAGTCTAAGGGGAAAGCAAAGACAACTATCAAGACAAAAGAAGAAGTGGTAAAAAGCACCTTTGATCTCAATGAAGCCATAATTTGCATCACATTAAAGTAGCCAAAGGCAAGTGGAGATAAGCATGCACTTTTCCAAATCAAAGTTCAAGTGAAGAATTGAAAGCTAAATGATTAGTTTGACAATAGTTCTCAATGTAATATGATTTTTAAAACATTAGTTGACGATATTAGTCTAGAAACTTACAATCTAGTGAAGCCAAGTCCACTAGAATGGTTGCAAGGGAAATCTATTATGTGAATCACTGAGAGATGTAAAATCAAATTTCTCATTAATGCTAGCTATATTAATGAAGTAGAATGTGAAGTTGCACCATTAGACGCCTATGGAGTGATGTTTGATAGTCCATACCTATGGGATAGAGATGCTACCTTATACAAGAGAGAAAACAAATATCACTTGGTCAAGGGCGATAAGGCATACTTCATCAAATCAATAAAGGGAGAGAGAGAGTAACTCCTCTAACAACAAAACAAGGGTAGACAATCAAGAAACATGCAACCTTTTTAAAAAATGGAGTGGTGGATATGGAGAAGCAAATGGAGACCATGTGCTTCCATCTCCTTAATGGTTTTTTGTGGACCAAAATCTTACAAATGTGGAGGTGTGATATGAATTAGGTCCTCACCAAAATATTTTGTAAACTTTGTAATAAGCATTTAGTTGTTTTTTTGGAAAAGTTGAGAAAATGTCTAAAGTTTACTTGGAAGTTGAAATGAACCATTATGATGGTTGGCCTTCCTATGTACCCTATTAAAAATGAATTTTGTGGTGAAGGACATCAACGGGGGAGATGCAAAGAGAACTTGGGGAGATTGAAGGGTAGTAGTGGATATGGGAACTCGAATATTGCAACCTTCTTGAAGATCGGAGGACAAAGGAGTTAAGGAGCCTATCAATGACAAGCAAAGGTGTCTTTGATCCATTCCCATCTGCATTTTTTTTTGCTAGTGAGTAACAACGTATGGGATTTATAAACATGCATAGCTCACCCTTTGTAATGAATTTCCAAAGCATAATAAATCCCCCATTATATTTGTTTTTCTCATTTGGGTTTCCACGGTAAACTCCTTGTGTCTATGGCATGTGTTCATTAATTTATTGTGTGCTCGAGCACTTTGTGCTATGGATATTGTATTTCTTGATGTTTGGGTTATGCTTATTAATTACTAGATTATAGCATGATGGATACAACAATCTCAATATTGTAAACATAAAATAGACACCTTGCATTGTTTGTTGGTTGTTTCAATGTTGATTGGAATTGATCATTACAATGCCAATTTCCCTTGCTTTGAATCGTTGACTTCCCACATAGATCAATTTCACATTTAATTGTGTTCATTGGTTGGGTTACTAAATAGTTAGTGTTGTTTGGCCAAACCAAACCACAAACTACTGCACATTTATTTATTTTGGTTGTGTATGATGATGAACCATTTGAGTGCTATCACAATCCACTCATCACATGACATTGTTTTCTTGGATCATGCTTAGTGAGCTACAACCCAATCACCTTGGAGGATTTGCTTGTATACAGTTGGAATATTGATGATCATTTACACCACAACAAATGTAAATACATTTGATTTGTAATTGGATCATTTGCTCTACTCCAATCATTCCAATCTCGGCTTAGTTACTCCTCTTCAACATTATATACGAGTTACAACTTATGGCCAATAAACAATGTGTTGAGTTTCTGATATGTGATAAACAAAATAAGAGTGCAATATGTTTGAATTGGAGGAAGCTCGAATTAAATTTCTCATATTTAATAAAGTGGGTGTGCCAACACTATAATGCACTCTAGTAGATTTGAACCTCTATGCAAGTGCATGCTATAGTGGTTGTTCATTGGATAGGTGTTAATACAATGTTTATGTATTAACTAAATTAAAGTGTTGTGTAAGCACAATAGAACAACAAAAATTACAAAATATTGTAGGGTGCATAGTGAACTTAGCCGCAAAGCAAGAGAAGAAAATCAAATTTGGAACTGTAGAGACATTCAATTATATTTCATAGATATTCGTGTTGACGAAATAGATAGGCCATAGGTTTGCCATTTAAAGATAAAAAACAATTGTAAATTAGAAGATCTTTGGGTATGGAATAAAAAGAAACTCGTCTTTGAGACTCTTGTCATTCTTGTTATCATATATGGTTGTGAAGTTTGGGGCTACGACATCTCTAAAGAATCATGGAGAAAGATCAAGCAAATCCAAAATCTTTTTATAACTTATAACCTTAAAATTAAAGGTAATACACCCTATCTTATCCTCCTCATAGAAACTAGTTTCTTCCTCATCGATAACATGGCTATGACTAGGTACCTAATGTACAAGAACAAGATAAACAACATGGAAGACAAGAAGCTTCTTAACATTACCTTGAACTCCATTGAAAACCACCTATGGGTCAAGCAGTGTTGGCATAAAGATGTGAAGTCTTGGCTAAATTATTGGGGAATTGAGGAAGAGGTTACTCTGTATAATATCAATAATATTAAAAATATTATTACAACTAAATTTAAAAAGAAATCGTGGGGCGATAAAGAAATAGATGACAAGAGAAAATTAAGATACTATAATGAGGTGATTAACTCTAATTTAGAAGATCAAAAGTTTCTCTTTGTTTTAACTAGCATAAAAAATAAAATAAACATTGCTAAAATAAAAATGAACTCTTACGAGCTCCATAGTAAAACAAGGCATTGGGCAATTCTTAAAACACCATGGGTAGAAATAATTTGTCATCTTTGTGACACTAAGAGGGTTGAAGATGAAAAGCACTTCCTCTTAGAATGTCCTAAGTACATCGACATTAGATCTTGATTTCAAAATATTTGTTTACAATACCGACCTTCCTAACCTTTTAACTCACCAAAACTATGGTGCTTTAGGAATGCTTCTCTTCAAGCTCTTTGAGCATAGAAATAAAATTCTAAAGCAAACCAAGTAATTACTTACCTTTTTTTCTTAAGGTCTAATAAACCAAGTTGGTCTCAATGGACGTTAATAACCATCATCATCATCATCATTGATATATATATATATATATATATATATATA
>ML789720.1:3177-28343 GCA_009831015.1 Picea engelmannii | reverse complement strand
AAAAGGTCGGTCAACAACAAGGCTCGAAGCCATTACGACAATATATTCATTATGAGTTCAACATGACACTTGCCAGAATTAAACACGAGTGGGGATGATGACAATCATTCCTCCCAACCATTTGAGCTAAACCCAATTGACCAAATAAAATATATTATTTTCCTTTATTTTTTAATAACTTTCCAAGGCTTTTCATATTACTTTTCTATGCATATAACAAACAAGGGTTGCTAATAAGTTAGTCCTTACCGTTTTAATCAACAAATTAAAAGAAATGAGTAATGACATTCAAACTAAAGTCTAGAAAGCACAAATATATAAAAGCATAGAGTCAAACTATAATTGCTTGTATTATACACAAGGTGAGAGCACAAACCCCCCTTTTAAATAATATTGTAAATATTATTTATTTAAAAAAAAAACATTGTGTGTGTGAACAACCCATGACTATTCTTAAACACAGGTTATAGTATTGTCAACAAATTCTTGGAAGAAATACATCAACATGAAATGTAATTTTGCAATTCTAAAAAACAAAAAGCCATTATTTTCGTAACAATGCATGATGAAATGTAATTATTCATTCTAAGAAAATAAACAACGATTATGATATTATTACCATAATATTTTTCCATTGAATATTATTTTCCCCTTTTGGAGAGATAAAGGGCACTGTAAAACATGTTCGACAATTAAATTGTATAAAAGATCTTGTGGAAAATATGTCACTGCAACATTGTGATCTCGAAGACAATTCCTCTTCCAAATGTAACCGACTACCAAAAAGCATGTATCACTTATAATCCCTGTTTAGGATTCAACATAAATACATGGTTTTAGAAATCTTAGGATGCAACACAAGGTGATGGGAATGTTTCCTTCCCTTTTTTCTTTAACCTAGAAGTTGTTGCATCTGGCTTGTTGATAGATGTGCATCCTACTTCTAAAATCTACGAATGAATTATACAATTAGATTTGATATGATCGATTTGATCAAACAAATAAAATTTGTGTTTAGTTGGGAAACATCCAATAGTGAAAGATTCAATTATTTTCCCATGTTAGCCTACTTCCAAAATCTATATTAACTTCTCAAAACAATGTTGAATCGTTTGATAAACAACAACTACATAGCATGAAAGGAATGTGAAAGCTACCAAATATGTAACGCAATATCAACTTAGATCGCTAACTTTCTCACATGAGAGAAAAGTACTGTAACAAATTCCCACGACATAATTCAACATTAACTGCATACTTGAAGATGGTCATTAATTGTGGTTTGCAATCACAAATGAAGTTATAACTTTGGTAAAAATCTTTTAATTGTTCACTATGTAACCAAGGTAAATGAGTGCTATGAAAAATTATATGTTCTTGCTCAAAACCACACCAAATGCTAGCAAAAATATGTCAAACTTTCTCACATGAGAGAAAAACACTGTAATAAATTCCCATGACATAATTCAACACTAACTACATACTTGAAGATGATCATTCATTGCGGTTTGCAATCGCAAATGAGGTTACAACTTTGGTAAAAATATTGTAATTGTTCATTATGTAACCAAGGTAAATGATTGCTTTTGAGTGCTATGAAAAATTATATGTTCTTGCGCAGAACCACACCAAATGTTACTAGAAATATGTCTAAAATATGAAGTCCCCGTGGTGTTTTCATCAATTGAGATGTATGTTCAATTCTCATGAAAGATGGGGAACTTGTGAGTATAAATAAAATTTATGGTACAAATCCCTTGTCATTTACACAGATCTACATCTCCTTGTTCTATTAGAGCTCTTGCCTCATGTTACCCCCTCTCACCTAGGGGTAAATAGACGAGATCATGTCTCATGGCTGGCGATGAAAACAATGATCTCGATGATGATGATCATCAATATTCTCCATAGACAATAGCCCCTCAAATGCCTCCCTCCTCATCTAGCTTATACCATTGCACTTTATTGGCATGATTCATCCGATGATGGTAGTCCAACACACATGAGGTACACTAGTCATTGTTTCATATAAAGTGTCACATTTAATGCATTAGGAATTTAGGTGAGGATCATGAGTTGAAGTTAGATAATAATCATGATCTTGGAAGTTATGCCTTTTTCCTTATTTCACCTTGTTTGGTCATGATGCGCCTTGACATGGTCCTTTGGAGGACGTTTTCATGATGACACCTAGAAAGTTGCGCACCATACAAAGGACGTTGCACACTTGATGTAGAGCGTTGGGCCATATGATGATTGGACAAGCCTTGGGGCACCTTCTCACACCTTCTGGATCTTGTACAATGGATAAATGAGTCTAGATATTTCACATATAGCATTATGCACCATTGAGAGGGAAGAAAGCCTCATGGGATGGACAGTGCACCCCTGTGAATTTTTAGGGTTTGATTGGATGATGTTGCACTTGGAGATGATGTCACAACCCTTGGGAGAGGTCATAGATCCTTCTTCACATATGACATGATGCCCTATCCCTTGGATGTTGCACCTTTGAGGATGACATCATTTTTTTTATGCTTATTGGGTCGACCTAGCATGTGAACGTCTTCTTTGATAATGAGTTGGCACTTGTTGTTGATGATACATGCATTTTTGGATGAGAGATGTGACCCTTGACGATGATTGCAACTTTTCATGGAGATACGTGGCCTTTGGAGGTACCTTTACCCCTTGGATGATGACAACATGGCCTTTGGAGGCTCTCACACCCACACATGTCTCTTTTTGAGGGGACATTTTGATGTATTCTTATGTTATCTTTATGTTGGAGGCTATCTTGGGGGTCGACCTTGACCTATCCATCTTGTATCATGGATATTTTATGTTTTTAGGGGCTTTTGAGCACTATAGCACTGAGGTTGCCTCATATAAGAAGGATAACACTCCTCATTTGCAAAATAATAATACACACTTGTGGAGAATCATTACTAGTTGTTTCCTTATCTTATTTTTCATCATGGAGTACTTGTGTGCACTTTTGGAGGAGTGATCTTTTGGATGCTTTATCTTGTTTTGGTGGATTTTTCATGAAACTGGGGTTTCCTCATGCATAATGACTTGGTATAGTAAGTGTTCCTTCCAAGTAACTATGTTTATTCATGGTATTTTTGGTGGCTTCTCTATCAAATGGTTGACAAGTTGCATGTTATCTTATTTCCTTGAATAATTTGTTAGAATTCATCTCCTTCCCTTGTTTTATCCATCTTAATTTTGTTGAAGTATTTAAGGTCAAGTTAGGGGTTGTGATTGTACATCCCCCTAACCTTGTATTTATTCGTTAGAATCTAGGGTTTATGATTGTATAAATTCTATGGTTTGACCCTTTTCCACTTGATCTCTTGCTAGACATTATAGAAGAAGTAGGACAACACCTAAGGTTTATGATTGTATAAACTTTAGGATTGTTTTCCTAAAAGGTTAACCCTAGGATTATGATGGTATAATCATAGGGTTTTGATCTTCATCTCCTCTTTTGCTTTAGCCTCCATTGAAGGTGTTGCATTTACTCCATATGCCCAATGACTTAAGAACACACTAATCTTTATCTTGTTGCAAGAGATATAAACCCTACTTTAGCTTCCTCTCTCCCAACAACTTGGTGTTAACCTTAGGACTTTGCATTTTCATTTCATTCCTCACCATATATAACTTAACATATTTCATTCTAGTTTAGAACCATTTTCTAACATTATCATTGCTACAATAGTTGCATTTTTCAGCCATTAGGGTTTCATCATATTGCATTCATTTAACATAGTTTAATGCTCTTTCTCTTATGCAATCATTGGTTAATGGTTTATAAATCTTTTAATTGTTATTTGGAATATTTTCCATAGCTTTATTGTTGATTTTAAAGATGATTTATTGCTCATGTTATAAACTTTCCATTACTCAAGTATATTATCTCTTGTTTTAAGTTTTAATGCAACAACTATTTTTTTCTCTTTGATAGCTAGTGTATCAACCTTTTTATCTTTTCTTTTAGCTAGTGTTTAGGGAATTTAACTTACTATCTTAGCTTAATAAACATCATTGATTGTCTTTCTATCAATCCTCACACAAGCATGATCAACTTGATTAAAGTAATTCACCCTAACCTTTCCCTTGACCTAGTTAATCAAACAACTAATATAGGAGGTCATAGACTTGCCTCTAGCTTGCTATAAGATCCCTTGAGGTTGTTAAGGAAACCTCCCTTGTGTTGGATCCTTATCCTTAACTAAAATGAGGGAAGTAATTGCCTAAGTGATAAAGGTAATCGCTACATATGTTACACTATACAAGCACCTTGTGAAGGGTTTGCACAAGTGCTAGTTTGGTCGATAACATTTTGGCACCATTGTCGGGGAGAATTGAGTCATTCTTCTCAAAATATGAAGTCTATGCTTCAACAAACTTTGGTGAGATTACTCCAAAGCCTTCTTTATATAGATACCTAGTGACTCCATCGAGGGAGAACCTTCTTCCTTGTGCACATCTTGATGAGCCTTGTCTAGCAAGATCATGTGGCGACTCCGCACAACCCAAGTGTTCAAAACACTGATCAATAACCTAATATAAGGTTTGCTAATCCTACTAAGGTCTAGCAAATAAGACCTCCTCATAATTCTCTTGTAATAATAACTTTATTTGGGGGAAGACTTCCTTTATCTCCAATGGCTCAATGGCCATGGGTCACCAATGCCTTCAAGCCTTTGCATATGTCTGGAATCCCAGGATACCCTTGCGCTATGCCTCAAAGGTTTGATAAGTGGTTGCCTAAATTCTCTGGTAATAATGTCATTGTTGCTAAAGAACATCTAGATAACTTTTGGGCATCCTTTCATAATAAACTTCTTAATAATGATGATGAAGATATAGTTATGAAACTCTTTGTTGCTTCCTTTGTAGAAGATGCTAGGAAATAGTATAATAGCCTTCCTCGTAAGAGTATTAAAACTTGGAACACCTTCTATGATGTATTTATGAAAAGATGGGGTACTAAAAGGCCCGTAATGTTAATGATACAATTTAATGATATAAAGAAGAAAGACAATGAATCGATAAAATAATTTGATACTAGATTTGAAAATTTATTTAAACAAATCCTTGATAACATTAGCCCAAATAATGATGTTATTATTCTCATATATAAAAATTCCTTTGAAGGGAAATTTTGATTCATGCTCAAGGATAAGGCCCCAAAGACCCTTGTAGAAGCACAAGAGAAAGCCACTAAGATTGAGGAAAACCTTTCGGTCTCCAAAGTTGAACCTTTTCATTCTCCTCGTGCTAAATCTTAGATCAAGCCTAGAACTTTGAACAATGTTGAACCTACTCAAGATCCTATGACCCTCATAAATAAAAATCTTGAGCAAATGACCATTGAATTTACACAAAATCAGAATCTTCTTATGAGTAGGATGGCTAACCTAGAAAGGGCTCAACAAAATAATATTTTTCTTGAATCTCCATACAATAGTAATAGAAAACAAAGAGGAAATCCAAGATGGAAGCCTAGAACCCCTAATGAACAAAAAGTGCCTAATACCCTAGCACCTACTAATATGGTTAATCAAGAAGTTGTTCCTTGGTGTTTGACTTGTAATAATTCTCATTAGGAACACGAATGTCCTAAATTCCATGGTGAGGACCATGATAGTTGTGAAGCAATGAATTATATTAATACATTGGACCCCATTTATACTATCTATTCCCAAGAGTATTACAATATAACCTTAGAACAACTTGAGCAAAGTAAGCAAGAAGATGTTAGGAAAGCAAGGTTAGAAATTTTGAATCAAATGGATGAAGAATTAAGGGAAAGGCTTAGGAAAAGAGAATATCAAGTTTATACTATAAAGAAGAATGTGCATGAAACCCTTACTAATGATCATGGACTTCCTCGAGCAAGGCCCCCTTTACCATCAAGTGATATTTCTCCTCCTCGACCAATCTTGCCTAAGAATGATGATACATACTTGAATGTTGATATGGCTAGTATTTTGGCAAAGGTTAATGTACATGTTCCCCTGACTGAGATAATGAAGATTCCTTTTTTGAGGGACAAGGTAAAAAGGTTCTTAAATGCCCAAGAAGAGTATAAGGATCCACCTATATTATTACATGCCAATCATTTTGAATGAAGGAGGAACATGCACCTGTTTTCATCTCTTTCATAGTAAATGACCTCTAGCTTCATAATTGTATGCTTGATTATGGGGCATCTGCTATTGTGATGACTTGGTCATGAATGAGTTGGGATTAAAAATCACAAGACCTTATAAGAATGTTTGTGGGATTGACTCCAAAGCTATTAGGGTACGTGGTTTGATTAAAAACCTTGAAGTTTTCCTTGCTAATTATTGAGAGGTCACTATTATAATGGATGTTTTAGTCATTGATGTGCCTAATGCTTAGGGGGTGCTCTTATCTAGAAAATGGGTTGCAACTTTGGATGATAGTTTGCATATGGACTTGTCCTATGCCACCATCCCATTTGGAGATGGGGGTATGCTACTTTGTACAACCAACCAGTGATGAAGAACCAAATAGAGGACCCTAATAATAAGGACGCTAGGAGTGATCATGACTTTGACACACCTTTGAAGTTACACGGAAAACATCATCGTGATAGACTTTGTGGAGAGCCCATAGATCCTCATCTTGATCCTAATATTTCTCAAGACTTAGTTATTCTTCCTTTTGCACAAGAAGATAGTATTGATGATGTTGATGGCATAGTATTGCCAAAAGAAAAATATTAGAGTGAACAATTCATGAAGTATAAAGATAAGGATCTGAGGTCTCTTATAATTTTGAATCAAGGAAATAAATGAACCTTACATTTGTGTGAAGATGATTAGAAGAATATCCCCTTGACCCATCCTCTTTCTTTATATCAAAGAAATAATACTCAAGATGATACAATAATAGTTGATCCTAAAGCAAGGACGAAAGACTTTCAGACATGAAGCTTGGTGCTTATGTGGGACAAGAGAAAGGGAATGGAAAATATACACAAGGAATTCGATTGTTTATGGTGTGGACCTTATAATATTGAGAAGAAGTTTGAACCTAGTTACTTTTACTTATCCACACCTGAGGGAAGGAGACTACCATTACCCATTGATGGATCCCTTCTCAAGCCCTATTGTGTTGAAGGAACTTGACTTCCTAGGTTTGGAGTAGAATAGGTTAGAGTAGGTCATGTTGTGTGCTTGCAATATTTGATTGCATTTCATTTATTGATATTGCTCATTGTTCCATGTTAGCTTATATATATATATATATATATATATATATATATATATATATTGGTGAAAATGGTAAGTTTTTCTTTCTCGCATTGGTTTATATTTTTCATAAACCAAGGTGGATAACACCCCCTTGTCCTTTGTCACAAATGGTTTTGTGTTATAATGTAGCATGAGTTTTAGAATGATATAGGTTCTAGGTCTTGGAGTGCCAAAGATGTTGAGGTTCCCATGTGCTCTGCGGTTAGCACATGTCCCCATGTTAGAGCCACATGTTACCCCCTCTCACCTAGGGGTAACTAGAGGAGATCATGTCTCATGGCCCGCAATGAAATTAGTGATCTCGATGATGATGATAATCCGTATTCTCCACATAGAGCATCCTCTCAGATGTCTCCTTCCTCATCTAGCTCAACTCATTGCACTTGATCAACATGGTTCATTTGATGATGCTAGTCCAACACACACGAGGTAAACTAGTCATTGTTTCATATAAAGTGTCACATTTAATGCATTAAGCATTTAGGTGAGGAACATGGGTTGAATTCGGATAATGAATCACGAGCTTGGAAGTTATGCCTATTGTCTTATTTCACCTTGGTGGCTATCATTTGTGTCCTAGTCTAGTGTTGTCACTCTTGTTGAAATATTGTAACTTCGAAGAATATTCTACCTGAGAGGGAATGTTGAATAATATTATTATATTATATTTATTAATTAGGCCCTATTGTGCCTTTGGAAAAGTTAGCCCTTTTGTGCCTTGACAGTTAAATGTAAATTAAGAGGGTAAAGTGACAGGTCAGCCCAAACCTAATTACAGGCTGGCCAGACCACTATTTAGAAGAGAGTTCAGTGCCTCATTTGGACACACACACACACCTAGCTCTGCAATGCACAAATCTTGGAGGAGAACCTACTGCAACTGGGGGTGATGTCAATAAGGGTTTTTGGTCCATCTCTTGGTATTTCTTGGTTAAGTGGTGCGCTACTCTTCCTAGTGAAGGAGTAGAGGATGATCTTCTATTCAGTCTTTGGTCTATCTATAATAAGGAAGTTTTTGTTGGGTTTTCTTCCTCATGAAGGTTTCCCATGATAAAATGTTGTGTACCTTGTGATTGTGTTTCTCTCAATGATCCTTATATGTTGTTGATGTATTGAATGATCATGTACTTTGGATATAACTTAACAATAGCATTGAAACTTAACAACTCTTAGGGAGCAAGGGTACTACTGGGAGGCATTGATGGGGTAACATATTGCTATGTTTTCATACTTAACACTTTTCATCTTGGGGCCTTTCGTAGTGTACTAATATTTTGGTAATGGATGTTACATGTACACCAAAAAGGCATGTGGTTCATTCTCCTATGACAAGAAAGGCTAGAATGCCAAGGTTGATGCAGTTACTAGAAAAAACGAATAAAAAAGAAAGCACAATATAAAAGAGAGAAGAAATAGTGGGATGATGAATGACCAAATTCAAAATCCAAAGGTCAAGTTGAGCTATGCCCCCTAGATATGAGGTGATTGCCCCTAGTCCTAATGCACCGGATGCATATCAATTAAATGACTTAATCCAAGGAAGAAAAAATATTGAATCCTTGGAACGTAAAAAGGAGACTCGCAAAAGAAATAAAAGAATATCAAAAGGCAAGAAAGGGGTTTGGAATACACACATTGCCGAGGAAAGGGTATCTCAAGTAGCAAGCACTCCCTCTACAAAGGCGCTCATGGAGATGGACAAAGAACGATACCTTGCATGTCAATGTCTCTGTCACCGTGAAGTAAACCCCATACCACTTCATTCACTATACTTACACTTTGATGGGTTTTCTGGAAACTATTTCTCTACATGGGCATTGGCATGCCTAATTCGGTCTTTTAATGATCCTCCCATACCTAAACTTGGCAACTTGCATAAAGTCTCGAGCTAATGTGAAGTTTGAAGAAGATACCTAATGTGAATTACCTATGTGGCTTTTGTATTAAGTGGTGGCTTACTTTGTATGATTCTAATGGATATGGTATCTTGTAGTGGTAGGTTTTACCTGATTATGCGGGCCTTGTTTGGTCATGATGCACCTTGACATGGTCCTTTGGAGAACGTTTTCATGATGACACCTAGGACTTTGTGCACCAAATAGAGGACGTTTCACACTTGATGTGGAGCGTTGGGCCGTATGACGATTGGACATGCCCTGGGGCAGCTTCCCACACCACCTGAACCTTAGACGATGGACATATGAGCCTAGACGTTGCACATATAGCATGATGCACCATTGAGAGGGAAAAAATCCCCACATGCTAGGCAATGCACCCCTGAGCATTTTTAGGGTTTGACTGGATGATGTTGCACTTGGAGACAATGTCACACCTCTTAAGAGAGGTCATAGAGCCTTCTTCACCTATGACATAACGCCCTAGCCCTTGGATGTTGCACTTATGAGGATGATGTCATGTTTTGATGCTTAGTGGGTCGACCTAGCTTGTGGATGTCTTCTTTGATGATGATTTGGCACTTGATGTTGATGAGACATGCCTTTTGGGGTGATGGATGTGACCCTTGATGACGATTCCACCTTTTCATGGAGAGACATGACCTTTGGAGGTACCTTTACCCCTTGGATGATGACGCCATGGATTTAGAGGTTCTTGCACCCAAACATGTCTCTTTTTTTAGGGATGTTTTGATGTATTCTTGTGTTATCTTTATGTTGGAGGCTATTTTGGGGGTTGGCCTTGACCTATCCAACTTGTATCATGGATATTTTATGTTTTTAGGGCCTTTTGAGGGTTATATCACTAGGGTTGTCTCGTATAAGAAGGTTAGTGCTCCTCACTTGTAAAATCATAACACACACTTGTGGAGAATCATTGCTACTTGTCTTCTTATATTCTTTTTTCATCATGGAGTACTTGTGTGCACTTTTGGAGGAGTGATCTTGTGGATGCTTTATATTGTTTTGGTGGATTTTTCATGAAACTAGGGTTTCCTCATGCACAATGGCTTGGTACAGTAAGTGTTCTTTCCAAGCAAATGTGTTTGTTCATGGTATTTTTGGTGGATGCTCTATCAAATGGTTGATAAGTTGCATGCTATCTTATTTCCTTGGATAATTTTGTTAGAAACCCTAAGGAAGGATTGAGATTGTTCATTCCCTTCCCTTGTTTTATCCATCTTAATTTTGTTGAAGTATTTAAGGTCAAGTTAGGGGTTGTGATTGTACATCCCCCTAACCGTGTCTTTGTTGGTTAGAATCTAGGGTTTACGATTGTATAAATTCTATGATTTGACCCTTTTCCACCTGATCTCTTGCTAGACGCTATAGAAGTAGGATGACACCTAGGGTTTATGATTGTATAAAATTTAGGGTTGTTTTCCTAGAAGGTTAAGCCTAAGATTATGATGGTATAATCCTAGGGTTTTTATCTTCATCACCTCTCTTGCTTTAGCCTCCATTGAAGGTGTTGCATTGACTCCATATGCCCAACAACTTAAGAATACATTAATCTTTCTCTTGTTGCAAGTGATATAAACCCTAGTTTAGCTTCCTCTCTCCCAACGTCTTGGTGTTAGCCTTAGGACTTTGCATTTGTATTTCATTCCTCACCATATATAGCTTAACGTCTTGCATTCTAGCTTAGAACCATTGCCTAACATTATTATTGCTGCAATAATTGCATTTTTAACCATTAGGGTTTCATCACATTGCATTAATTTAACATAGTTTAATGCTCTTTCTCTTATGCAATCATTGGTTAATGGTTTATAAGTCTTTTACTTGGTATTTGGCATATTCTCCATAGCTTTCTTGCTGATTTTAAAACTGATTTATTGCTACTACTATAAACTTTCCATTATTGAAGTATATTGTCTCTTGTTTTAAGTTTTATTGCAACAACTATTTTTTCTCTTTGGTAGATAGTGTATTACCTTTTTCTCTTTTCTTTTAACTAGTGTTTCAATTACTATCTTAGCTTAATAAACATCATTGATTGTCTTACTAACACTCCTCACATATGCACAACTAACTTGATTAATCTAATTTGCCCTAACCTTGTCTTGACCTAGTTAATCAAACAACTAAGATAGGGGGCCATAGACTTATCTCTGGCTTACTATAAGAGCCCTTGAGGTTGCTAGAGAAGTTTCCCTTGTGCTGAATCCTTATCCTTCACTAAAAGGAGGGAAGTACTTGCCTAGGTGACAGTGGAAATTGCTTCCATATGTTACACTTTACAAACACCTTGTGAAGGCTTTGCACAAGTGCTAGTTTGGTTGATAACACCTCCTATGCAGATATGCATTTCTTCAATCAAAATGAAAGCATATGCTTCTACTATTATATCACTAGTTTTGATTTAATGAAAAATAGTAAAAGTTCACCGAAAAGACACTTCTTGATTAAAAGAAAAAGATGGGAAGAAAATAGATTTGACCAATGATTTTTGGTTGGGCTATGGCTAGAGCTTCTTTTTGGACAAACTAAAACCAAAAAAATATACCTTTTTGAATTCATTCCAACCCAATATTTTGAAATCGAACATTAATAAAATGCTCATGTTTATGAGTTAATGACAACCAAACCCTCCAAAACTTGGAAGAGTCATTCACATGGCAATATAAATTCTTGAATGTAGAATCAATGGTAACCTTAACATGGTCAAATTGTTGGGCCTCAATTGCACTAAAGTGGTCAATTATTCCACACAAGGGTGGTGTTTATAAACACCAAATGGAAAAAATAATGAAGTCATTGAGCTCATTTATTGGGAGACTTGGGCTCCTTGGACGTGGTATTCTCTGTAGTTTTCTTAGGGAGAAGTACCCGATGAATATTAGATAGCCCTTCTCCACGGGAAATGGTCATGCCAATCAACAATTTTTCTAGCTCATCATCAATCCTTATAGCTAACATAATGCACCTTGGAATAATCTTGTTCTTCTTGTCGTCCTTGGTCACATTTCTAGCCAATTCAAGAACCTGGGCATAAAATCATAAAAAAAAAAACAATTGAGCCCTCGCCATCAAAACCAGGGTCATAAGCCAAGAAACAAAATCCTAATGCTTTGATTTTCCAATGGTGGATTTTTACAACAAAATGACATAAAGAAACCGATGAATATATGCCTCGATTGTGAAATGCACCACAACCCTAGTGCACACTTTCTTGGAATATCTTCCCTTATTGAGGTACCTTCTAATTATTGGCTCCACCCTTTCTCCCCCTTATGCCTTTCCCACCACTAGCCTTGGAATACTCCATTGCTTCTACCTATTAATTAACTCTAATATTACTCAAAAGCTTTCAATAACTTAGAAAACAATATGCTACAAGGTGAATGAACTTTATTGTGCAATGTATGAGTTTATATATTGTTTTGTTATGCTTTGCACTTGATTCACAACCTTCAAAGAAACTTGAAGCACGACTGGGGCTTTTTCTTCTAAATCTCTCCCCTAGATAAATCACATAGCTCTCCAAGTTATCTTTTCTTATGATCGATGGATGCACGATAGATAAAAGGCGAGCATCAACTACCCCTAGCAACACTAAAGCCACTGATGCATAGTTAATGCAATGGCCAAGATACTTGCAACATAACAAGTGCTACACTATGAGAGCATATCATGTCATTTAATTCTCAGGCCGACCATGCCTCTTTGCAACAAGGAATATGTGGTGTTTGACTGAAACCCAATCTGGGTAATTAGCATCGAATCTCCTAGACTTGTGTGAAAGAATTCTAGAGGCACTAACCAACGTCAGTACGTTTGAAATATTGGATTTTAGAGACTGAACATAGATTTTCAATGGCCTATTAGAGATTTTCAATGGCTCATTAGAGATTTTCACATCACAACTCTCTACAACAATGGTCGCAAAATCTAGTGTTGGGACTACCCTCTTCCTCATTGTTTTTTGGCCTATTGAGAGGACCCCACAAACTAGCACTGAGACTATCCTTGTGCATACAAAATGAGGATTGTAGTTCCTTCATTGTAGGGGAGTTGACGAAGCTCATTTTTTTGCTTCGAGAACATGCTGCTTGTAGAGAGAAAACAATGCCTACAAAGGATTTTGCGTGTTGAGGATTGATTAGGATCTTGGTTAGGGGAGAACTTCTCAAAGCAAAGCCCCTATTGATGGTTGATGACAAGCAGTGGTTCCTCTAATTTTGAGAAACAAAAGACAAAGTAGGCAATGAACATATTAAACCCAACACTTATCTATTCACATTGTGGCATCATAATATGACATAGTGATTCTTCTAATTTTGAGAAACAAAAGACAAAGTAGCCAATGAACATATTAAACCCAACACTTATCTATTCACATTGTGGCATCATAATATGACATCCTATTTATGTTTTTTTTTATGGGAGTACTCCAATAGTATTTCAAAAAAAATCTAACTAAAAAAATTTATTAAAAAAATCCTAATAAAAAATAAATTATTAAAAAAATCCTAATTTAAAAAGAAGTTAAATAAATTATTTAAAAACTTTGTTCAAAATAAATTGATTTTTGCATACTTACTACACTATTTACTTCACCTTTATTTTTTCAAAGTGCTAATTGCTTTGAGGTGAAACTTTATTAAGGAAAGAGAGGTTACGCACAATCTTACAGGGATACGAAGGCGATTAGGAGGGCGATAAATCTCTATTATTGCCCAGCCCGATTTAGCATTTCAAAAATGCGTTTGGTGGAGTAGAATCATATTCAGACACAGTTGGAATTTAGAGTGTGAGGAGTGCAAACGTAAAACCTGTATGCCCTGTCTGCTGTGGCCTTTCAAAACCGAGTTTGGTGGAGTAGAAGCTTAGATTTAAGTGTTATATCAAGACAGAAAGGGATGCGCTTTATGCAAAGCCCTTAAAACACAATTCAATGATCACGTCGTGGGTTCGAATGCCATCACTTGCAGTGGGAGGGAATTGCCGAGTACTATCCCAACTCCCGGTCAGTCATTGCATCGAACACAGACGCCTAAGATATGAAGGGGACAATGCAGTAGCCCTTCAAGTGGGAGTGAAGAGCAGGAGTAAGAAGATTGCAGAGAATTGTGGTCTTGTAATGCGTTCGAAGCGGAGAGGTGAAAAGAAAACACCCACTAATCCAGAGAATGTGGTTCAGTTGATAGTCAGATGCTCGGAGGAGGGAGAGGCAAGTTTAGCTAAAATACTGGAGAGGCACTCCAGAGTGGTGCGCCTTGAAGAATGCTTTCTTCTCTTTGATGCACTTGGCAGAATAGATAAGTGGCTTCAGGCCTTGGAGGTAAGTTTGTTTCTTATCTTTTCTTTGCATTTAAATGTCTTGGTAACTTTCCACAGATTATTATAAATAAATATATTAGTTAAGTTTCTCCAACTGCACCTTATCCCGTTGTTTTGGTTGCTCTTGGACCAAATATCACAAAAAATTCCAAGGTGACAATTCTCTCCATACTTATTGAAGTTGCAATTGTGGAGTTTGTAAGTTGATTCAAATTGTAATTGTGTTCCAAACAATTTTCCAGTGTATACCAATTGGCTCAAGAATTGTTTATTTCTATTGTAAATTTTAAAGTAGCAAATTGTGGTTTGTGGTCTGTGTTTTAGAGAAAGGGCGTCTCTGCAACAATGACTCTGGTTCCAACCTCAGCGTCCATAAAGCCTGAATCATGTGTATGCGTTGGATACGGTTCAGCTCCCCACATTACAAACCCTAATTAGTTACCCTAGTTGCTTCATAAACTTCAAGAACGTCAAGGTGAAAAATCTCCACTAAAATTCTTCCAATGTTTTTGAGAAGGGATTTATTCAAGAAGGTAGAAGAGGGAGCACCACCATCATTAGAGAAGTGCCCCACATTTACAACCATTCAAGATAAAATATCATAAGGAAATAACTCATCACATCACACACATAGTCATTCATCATAAAATATCATAAGGAAATAACTCATCACATCACACACATAGTCATTCATCCATTGAACATCCATTCATTGAGAAGCATCCACGGAATAACATCTTCATAAGAGCACTCTAGCTAGCCATCCATAGCACAAAGAAGAAGATAAAAGTTTTCAACAGAAATTTGAGAAATGCTAAGGGATTTCTCCCCCAATCCAAGTGAGGAAGTGCATCTCTCTTTATAGATAGATGCTCAACTTCCTTTACAATAAAATTTTAATACTTTAAGTGAAATCCACTAATCTAGCCTATAAAGAAGTAAAACACACTTCTATACCATCAACTAATCCAAAATACATAAAAGATGGGCTGCTCAAGCCACATGTACACTAATCAAGCGAGGTAACCCCCAAATAGTGAGACGTCTCCTCAAGAAGGGGAACACATGGGCTCCAAGGTGAAGCGTCCAACCTCCAAAGGCCATCCCAAAGGTGAGTACATCCATAAATCATGCAAGTGAAGTCTTCAAGCTTCCTTCTAGATGGAATTATGGGGTTTCAAGGCCAAAGCGAGCCCACAAAAATTTAATAAGAACCTCAACAAAAGGAGACGTCCCCTCCAAACCAGCTCCAAAAAACAAGCATGAGGTTGATACTCTTCTTCAAATCTGCCATGTAAGGTTCTTAGATCAACCCTCAAGTTGGACATCGTGGTCTCCATTGGTTAAACGTTCCTCCAAATCATAAACAAAAACATTCCAAAGGGGCCGGTCCCTTCAATTCTTCTCCAAAATCCACCTAAAAGCCTCCAATGAAAAATCATCAAGCCTAGGACAATGTGCCCATTCTTGCTGCCATGTATATGTGTTAGACTTGGTTCAAGAAAACCCCCTAAAGTAATGTTGGAGTTCAATACAAAGGGAGCGCCTTCCAAGTAAGGCCCCCTTTAATCATGTCGTATGCCATTTTATGCACTCTTTGAGGGCGGGCTTATAATGTGCTAACAAACTTCTTCATGGGAATATGTGTCAACTTTCAAGATGTTGGACGTCCCACAAATCCTCTAAGAAATAATAAATGGAGTTCAAAGGTCTTCAAGAGTGGAGCGCTAAACTTACCCCCTTTTGACTATGTCATAAATATATACATGCAGACCCTCTTGAATGTGGAAATCTCCCTTGGCATCTGTGCAAAATGGATTTACTGGAGCACTGTTCTAGCTTGTAGCAAGTGATCTTTACCAAATATACCCCCTTTTAAATATCATACATATGCTAGGCGCTCCTCTTGTAACTAATACCTGTATGTTGATATCTAGTCGCTTTCAATAATCTCGGAAACAGGTCTACAATAGCAGCTGAAATGTATCCTAGGAGTTAGCATAATAGTATCCAAATAATATCCCTGAGTGATGGATTCACCCAGCAGATAAGCCTGAAGGATATTTAGAGTTATGATACCCTATGCTGCTTGAGATGTCGTGATGGAGACAAACCATAACAAAATCTGCACAAAGGTATCTGCTCGACAACTCTTTCTCAGAACCTGTTGGATATATTACTTCTTACCATATTTACAAAACCTGCCTGGTACAAGCTGCTATTGAGGACTTCACTGATAGTGTTATTATCAAGTGCTGTTCAAAATATGCTGTTAAGGAATGACCAATAATTACCTCAGTGCTGCTGAAAAGGTTTCACTAATATCAACAAGAAAGTCAGCTTATGGTGCTGGATGCCACAGCCAGAATACATCCGAGGATACACCTTTCAGCCGATGTTGTAAGTCTTCTGTGTTATGCTACATGTCTGAATAATACTGCAAGCAAAGTCATACTTGTCATACTCTCATTCTACCACTGGAACAAACTACATGTAATCTGCAGATAACTTGACAAAAACAGCATGAGCCACGTTCCCCTGCTTGAGTAAGGCACTCTCTACTGGTTGTGATCATGAAAACCACATGTGAAATCTTCATACAGAATGGTTGATAACAGATCATAGGCATTATTTGTCATATGAAGCTATGCTTAGGAAGATTGTCTCTCTTTGCATCTTCGTGAGTATGCTTTATTTCATTTGACATTTCAGATTCTTCTGATGTAGCATGTCATTTGTGTATTTTCAATTTTCCCTATGCCATGCTTGAATTTGTTTCTTTTAATGCCCCTACCATTTCAAAATAGTACCATCAGCTGTATTGAATGTTTTATGTTCAAATAATTTATGCTTCTTATATAAAATATGCACATGCTGAACTTGCTATGAATGGCTGCCAGGTATTCAGATGGATGCAACAACAGGATTGGTACCGTGCAGACAATGGTGTTTATTCCAAGTTGATATCAATCATGGGAAAGAAGGGCCAAATTCGGCTGGCCATGTGGCTCTTTTCAGAGATGCGCAAGACTGGATGTCGACCTGACACTTCTGTTTACAATGCAGTAATTCAAGCACACTTACATACTAAAGATAAGGAAAAGGCTCTCGCAAAAGCCTGTGGATACTTAGAGAAAATGAAGGAGAAAGTTAGATGTCAACCCAACATTGTAACCTACAACATTCTTCTTAGGGCTTATGCTCAAGCCTGCCAGGTGGATAAGGTTAATGCATTGTTCAAGGAGGTTGAAACATATGAGATTGCGACAAATGTTTATACTTATAATGGTGTGATGGATTCTTATGGTAAACATGGAATGCTTACAGAAATGGAGCAGGTTCTTGCTCGTATGAAGAAAGACAAATGTAAACCAGATATCATTACTTTCAATTTACTTATAAATGCATATGGAAAACATCAAGATTTTAGCAAAATGGAACAAGTATTTCAGAGCTTGCTGCAGTCAAAGGAGAATCCTACTCTACCAACATTCAATTCGATGATCACCAATTATGGCAAGGCTAGGCTCATGAAAAAGGCAGAATTGGTCTACGAGAAGATGACTAGCTTAGGCTATGAGCCAAGTCAAGTTACATATGAATGCTTGATTCTGGCATATGGACATTGTGGCTCTGTTACCAAAGCAAGAGAAATATTTTCTGAAATGATAGATGCAAAAATTTGCGTTCAAATTTCAACTTTGCATGCTCTACTGGAGGTTTATTGTAATAATGGTTTATTGGATGAGGCTGATTTATTGTTTGATAGTGCACGTACCATAGGGGTAGAACCTCGTGCTTCAACATATAAACTCCTTTACAAAGCATACACAAAAGCCAAAGAGACAAAATTTGTAGAGAAGTTACTTAAGAGCATGGATGCAAGTGGTGTCATCCCAAACAAGAAGTTCTTGGAAGCTTTGGGTGCCCATTCTTCACATCAGTCAAACCATAAATTAAGAAATCCTAGAAATGATTCTGATCTTCCAGTGTTGGATAACCAAAGAAAGTAGAATTAGCCTTTTAAAGATGCTGAGCTTGAAAGTACTCGAGGAAATAGTTCTCATTATGTAAATATCGAGCTCACTTATTGACCACCCCTTTCTATCAGTTTGTCAGTAATGTTTTTAGAGAGCCATGCAGGGCTATTTTCCTATGTTATCCTTCTGTCAGATGTTCCTTTCTTCATGTGTTTGTTTTAATAATATTCATTGAATTTTATTTTTTCCAGAAATAGTATCAATTTTTCAGCTTATGGTTTGAGGATGCAGACAATCTCGATGCCTTGAATGACCATATTTGTTCAACAGAAAGACCATATGCAGGTCTGTAAAAGAATGGAAGCAACTTCAAGTCTACCTTAATGAATTCAAATCCTTGTTTAATATAGTTAGATTATTCAGATTATTAGTTGTTATGTTTTTGAAATCATGCTTGCATGTCAGAGTTGCTTGTAATATCTCCACCGCCCATTGGTTGAGTGGTATTTTGGGAATGCTTTCCATGAGGAGATGCTGTTTCGAATCTTGTAGACCCCTGTTGTTCACCATTTTCAATATCAAGAATCCAAGAAACAGTTGTTGATACTGGGTTGTGTAAGAATCACTGCTTGTTTAGAAACTAATGTTACTCCTACGTTATGCAGTATTTGAGAGCACTATTAATGGAAAATTTTGTTTCTGAGTTAGTGAACAAGAATCTACCTTGAAGTGACATTTTGTTATTGACACGGGTATGGGACTAACTAGACATAAAGTGATATGTTTTCTTCATCGATTTTTCATGACACTTCTAGTAAATCTTTTTAATATTATGATACATTGAATGAATGGAAATATAGTTGTGTTATAGAGAGGAGATTGTATGGTCATAAAAGAGATTTTAATATTTTATGGACATAATCTGTAGTTAATAGTGGGTGTGTTGTTATGGCATCCTAGGACAGTTCATATTATTAAAATATTGTCCCAGGGTTATCCTGGGCAGGGTTATGGAGTGCCCTGTATGAATTCCAAAAAACCTGGGCACAGGGTACTGTGTGGTTTGGATAATATCTGCATTACATAAACAAATAAGTTTTAAGATTTAATATTCTAGAACACGGTTTTAATATTTTGTCCAAAAAATACTATTCAGTTTCTATTTTATGAAAAACAGCACGAAACAAAAGGCATATTGGTGATTTTGGTATATAAGTTTTATAAATATATAGAAAAATTAGTTTTTAATTAATTTAACTATAATAATAATAATAATAATTTATTTTTAAGGTCACGGCTAAGCCAGACACCACATTGGTGTATGAGACCCCCTTGTTTGTGGGACAAGGGACCCCCTCTGCCCAGCAATTTGACTGGTAAAGTCTACGAAGGTATACATACCCTACCCCCTCTGGATTTGAACTTGTGACCTCTTAAGAGGAAACACATGTCCTTAACCATTAGGCCCACTCAAGCTGTATTAATCTTAATATTAATCTTAGGGTTTGAGCATGAGGTGCACACACTTGCTTCTTTTTACAGTCCTTGTCACATTAACTAGTCACTTACGGTGATACATTGGCCAGTATTAACCATGCTTCCTGCCTCTAAAATCCTTTAATGGCTTAGTCAAGGCTAAAATATGGTGTTAGTTTTATAGCTCAGTAGGTGTCTCAGCATGGTCCTAAGTGTCCTAGGCATGCTGATGGACACACTAAATACCCATATCAACCATGTTTATCTTAGCCTAAGTCTAATTTAGGCAATCAACAAATATTTCTGTTTTGAGTGGATTGTGAGTCTCCTGGCTAGTGGGGGCACCTCATAAACCTTTGAGTGGATTGTGAGGTCCAGCCAAGGGGGACGCACCTCCTTGGAGGCTGAAGTGGACACACAATTCAAGGCAGGAAGGTGGCTGCTAGAAGGATAAATGAAGGGGCTGAGGGTGAGACGACAGACATTCTCATTTGTGAGGTTGAGCAAGTGAGCTGAAGAGGGAGCTTTGGACTGAGGAAGAGAGGGCAAGCTTGAGAGAAGTCGATCAGCAGGGTAGGAGGGCGATTTCTGGAGCTTGAGGCAGCAAGGAGGAGGCCAAGGACATGTCGTACCAGGCTGCCAGTTTGAGGCCGTACCAAAACCAGATCGTACAGCGTTGAAGGAGGGCGAGTTAGGGCCGTACAGCCTCAACCAGAACATCCAAAACTCGGCTGTACTTTCCAGCAGCAGAGCAGGCCGTACAAACAGCCAGGATCAGGACGAACTTGTGGTTGTACTGTTGCAGCAGCGAGGGCTGAGTTTGCTGGGTCAAACAGCCAAGGAAAAGTTAAATTAATGGCTTTAAGAAATTTCTGAGTTTAACTGTTGTAAAAATATTCCTCTGAAGCTTAGAAGCCCCTCTTCGCTGGTTTTCCCCACACTAGGGTTTCCAGGGAACTTCTAGTGTTTGTCCAATTTTATGCTTGGTTTACTGCAATGCTGTATATCTCGTCTCGGGGAAAGTATTGGTGAGGGTAGGGAATGTAATTTCTCGGTGATATTGGCGGAAAATGTCGGAATATCTCGAAAAATGTCGCAAGACAAGGGTTCAACTTGGAATATCTCGGAATATTTTGAATATATCGGATAGTTGTTTATCTCGGAATTTATCAGAATATTGGCGATATATTGGAGAGATATACAACACTGGTTTACTGTTAGCTTCTGCTGTGTATTTTGGTTGAATAACTCAATTGTAGGTTATTAGCATAATTTTCAGATTTATATCAAGTATAATTTCTGAGTTGAAGTAAATTATTGGCTATATTCTCTGTGTGTTGAGTTATAGAAAGTCAACAGATGGATCAGATGGATCAGTCAATCCAAGTTCTACTTGGATCATTCATAGCAGTGCTTTATCCAATGACTAGGCTCGATCAATCAATCCAAGTTCTACTTGGATCATTCATAGCAGTGCTTTATCCAATGACTAGGCTCAAAGAGACTTGGGAAATTTGTCCCCAAAGTGTATTGTGAGGTAGTGATAATGTCATTGAGGAATCTGTCGTTGACATTTTTGTTTCAGAGTATGAAGTTATTTGTCATCACTATAAACAGCACACACTTTAACAATACTTTGTTGGTTGCATTCCTCCAAATACCATCCTTCAAGCTTAGACGATAGACGAAGGAGGTTTAGGAGCTGCATTGTTGACATTGCTAGAGTACTAAAACTTAATACCATCCTTCAAACTTAGACGATAGAAGAAGGAGGTTTAGGAGCTGCATTGTTGACATTGCTAGAGTACTAATAAAACTTAATGAAATATTTTTTCTATTTTCTTTTTCTTAAAGAAAATGCATGTGAAGCCATAGGCTTTTGTGACTTTGGCTTTTGTGACTCTTGGGTTTGTGGGAATACCCTTGTGTTTTCAATTGGTTTGAGGATTTTTTTGGCTAAGCAAAGTGTGCAACTATGTTGCCCTATGTTAGAGATCCACGGATTTCCTATTCAATTTTGTCCATTCCAACATATTTCCAAGTGTTGGGCAACTTTATCTACCATGACCCTCAAAGGTTCTTCAACCCTCTCACTTAGAAGAGGGCTTGCCTCAAAGTTGATTTGTCTAAAGACCTTAAATTTGTCTTATATGGATGGGGATATGATGTTAAAACAACCAGTGCTGTATCAATTTGCCTAATTTCTAGTTTAGGTGCCAAAGCCTAGACTATAGGATTTGAGATTGTCTATTGATGGTCAAGCTTGACCCACCGCAACTTCCAAAGCCTAGACTATAGGATTCGTGATTGTCTATTGATGGTCAAGCTTGACCCACCCCAACTTCCAGCACAATGAAGTGCCTCAAGCTCAATTTACTACCACAGGGGCTTCACTGGGAAAACAATATTATGTCAAGTCCATTCATAAAGGGGGTTCAAAAATCAATGAAAACATTGGACAATATATTGGGGCGTATTAAGGGGGAGGTTTTATTTTTAATAATATTGACCAATATAGTATTTGGGGGAGGGGGGTTTAGGTATTTGGGCGGGAGGGTGGAACATGGTAGGAAATATATAAAAGAAGGAAAATCGTGTTAAAAATCCATCCTGAGCACCCATAACTGTTCAAAGGTGGTTCGAAACCCTTGTTGAGCCCCCGATATTGTTCAGACCTTATCCAGAGCCTCCCATTTTGGTTCGCTTCGTTAGTCTGAGTTACTTGCTAATGGGTTCTGATTACTGGGGTTCGTTGGTGGTGGAACTGTAAGCATCTTCGGCGGTGGTTCTGAATACTGGGATTCAGACGGTATATAGTGACAATGGCTTACCAATACCACACCAATACCCACCTTGAATATCATCTGAGTAATTACCATTCTACCTTTTTGCACTTGCAAATAAACGTTATTGTATGATATTTGATGGTATTTCTTATGAATCTTTATATAATCTATGCACGATTTGTGTAAGGAAGTCATCAGAATATCCCTGCAGTTGAGTTCTTATGGGTTGGCTTTTGAATCCTTCTTTGAATATTGAATTTGGCACAAGGGATCTATTTGGTTAAATTTCAATTTACTACTAGATTGTTGCTTTTGACAAGGCATAATTGCCAAGTCCTTGTTGCTTTTGATGAGGCAGAATTTCTAAGTCTTAAGGTTTTCTCAAGACCTGTTATTTGTGGCTTTTGCAGCTTCTCGGATGACCCAAAACTTCCATTTTTAGCCATCAGAACATCTCTCGACATATTTGTGATTATCCTTCTTGTGGGACATATTTTGTTTGCAACTATAAATCGTATTAAAAAATTTGAAGAGGATTGTAGGGAAATGGAAGAATTTAAGGGACGTGCTGAAGCTGCTGATGTTACAAAGTCACAGGTACTATGTTTTTTCAATGGTATTGTATTATCCTTGTTTCATCGTTCATTTGTCTGTTTTGTGGTCAGCGTTTTAAAGTCTTTTGGATGTGCTCTTGATTTTATTCACTGCTAAGAAGGGTCCTAACTTCAGAGGAGCCTGAGACTGCTTTGAAGTTTTAATCATTTGTCTAACATATCAACACATTTGCTATTGTATTGATCATGTTATGTGAGGCAAGAGTACCCGATAGTGCAATTACTGATGGTTTAGACAAGTTGCTCAAAAAAAACTAATTTGGTACTAACACTATTATTCTCTAGGGTTTGGTATCTAGTCACAGTTGCACTTGTAGTTGCATAGGTTCTTCTATCCCCGCGCTAGTTGCACTTACTATTGCACTGCCTTGTTGGTAGTCTAAAAGCTTTAACCCTTGCTGCAGTTATACCTTCACCAGCACCCCACCTGTGAAACACAAGGTATAGTGCTGCTTGCATTTCATATCTGAGAGACAGTCGGGAGTTGACCCAATTTGGGATTCTACTTGTTCATCCATTCATGTTAGATCAAGAATATTTTCTTGGTAATGTATGTACATGTCACAAACCATGCAAGGGGTTCTGGAAGACTAACGAGAATAACTACTTCAGCTATTCATGTTAGATGAAGAATAGATTTTGTAAATAGGGTAGTGGGGTTTAGTTAAACTGCCACCATGAGCATAATTACTCCTTTATTTGCAATGATTGCTTAAGCAATGTTGAAATGTTTGAGACAAGTTTGATTTGAAATATTATGGTTATCGGACATATTGTCATACCATCAATTTATGGGATACACCACAGATTTTACTCTTGACTGTTGGAGTTTAATGTTGTTCAATTACATTCAGTTTCTTTACAAATTTACATGAACTAAAGCATAAACCATTTACAATAGCAACAGTAATAACCAAGATCACAAGAAGAATAACCATGCACAGAGACACGAATACAGTAGAAAAATGTTAAGACAAAATGATTATAATAGATTGATATATGATTACAATGATGAGAGTTCCATATATATAGAACATATGGTGACCATTCATGAAAGAATGTGTCCCTTGGATAATAAGTATATTTATACTTTGTATTATAAATACCATGTCACACACACACACACACACACACACACATATATATATATCTGGAAGAATGTATTCTTGATGTTGTCCAAACATCAATACTCCCTCTCAACGAGGGAGACATTCTCAACCAAGGTTGTTTACCATAGGTACACCCCCGTGAGTGAATGTTAGCATAATGCTAACTGACACGTTGAAAACACCTCAAGCACCTTGAGTCTATACTATTCTTTGTCATGATCAAGGAAGGACTACGTTTGGGCCCATTTACCACAAGTGCACCTTTATGATAAATGTATCCTATCTCCCTTGGTTTACAACCCGATCTAGGAGAAGTTCCACTCGATGTTGAAACATTAACACTCCCTCTTAGCTAGGGAGGTATTTTTCCATAGTAGTACACAACTACTGTCCAGAGACACACAGTCTCCGCCAGTGGTACACAACCACCATAGTAGCAAAAGGTTTGTCACACATGGCACTCCCATGTGGACTTCTAGAGATTACACCCTCTAGAAACACTAGGGTCAACTCTCATAATGTGTGATGTCAAGGGTCAACTCCCTTGACATGTCCTCATGTGCTCTCCACATGGGACGTTGGGCTATAAGCCCAAATGCACTTATCCCTTCTCGAATAAGTGTCCTCACAGATCAACTCAACTCAATTCACAGAGGAGTACG